>JAMXBB010000008.1:20263217-20284137 GCA_024138015.1 Lumnitzera littorea
TCTTTGCATTTATGTGGATGAGACAAGGTAATTATCTTCAAATTTTTTCCTTTTATTTTACACTCAACACATGGCAATTCAATTCCTCACGTGGGCTGCTATTTTGATTTTTTTTGTTTTCCATTTTACAGGACATGGCAAGCAAGGAAAAGAAGAAAAGGAGGAAAAGAGAAAAAAAAAGGAAAAGAAAGAGAAGGAAAGTAAAAATTAATAATAAATATATGTAATTTTTCGAAACATATAAATTATAACAATGCTCATCATAAATTAGTGCAAATAGGCAATTTAGTCGAAAATTACAATCGACTATAATTATATCACTATTGAGTAATATTTAACTGTTTTATAGATTTATATTTATAATTTTAAGGTTTCGAACAGTTTTATTATCGGTGTTATATTTGATTTATTAAACTTCGTAATCTTTTATTGTTACTATAAATATATGTAATTTTTCGAAACATATAAATTATAACAATACTCATCGTAAATTAATTTTTAAATTTTTGTGGAAATTTATGAATTTAATTGGTACCCGTTACAATTATAATTTTTACAAGTTATTGTAATTATTTCATTATAATTTTGTGCGAATAGGCAATTTAGTCGAAAATTACAATCGACTATAATTATATCACTATTGAGTAATATTTAACTATTTTATAGGTTTATATTTATAATTTTAAGATTTTGGAACAAATTCGGAATTAATTTTGATTAATGGTGTGTAAGTCGGTTTTAGGGTTTTAGTATATGATTTAAGGTTTTGATCAATTCTTAGGGTTTTACTATCGGTGTTATATTTGATTTATTAAACTTCGTAATCTTTCATTATTACTATAAATATATGTAAATTTTCAAAACATATAAATTATAACAATACTCATCGTAAATTAATTTTTAAATTTTTGTGGAAATTTATGAATTTAATTGGTACCCGTTACAATTATAATTTTTACAAGTTATTATAATGATTTCTTTATAATTTTGTACGAATAGGCAATTTAGTCGAAAATTATAATCGACTATAATTATATCACTATTGAGTAATATTTAACTAATTTATAGGTTTATATTTATAATTATAGGGTTTTGAACAAATTCAAGATCAATTTTGATTAATGATATGTAAGTCAATTTTAGGGTTTTAGTATATGATTTAGGGTTTTAGTATATGATTTAGGGTTTCGATCAATTCCTAGGGTTTTATTATCGGTGTTATATTTGATTTATTAAACTTCATAATCTTTTATTACTACTAGCCTTATCGACTTATTGTACAGTTTAGAACACTCGGACTTAAATTAGGGTTCAACTATTAATTTCCTAGGGTTTACACCACGTATCATCTTATGATACGTGGCAATTGACGTGGTGGCATGCCACATGGATGCTACGTAGCACCACGTCAACAAGGCCGTGTAACTCAACGCTGCTATATATCAAGATACATGGCATAATTAGATCTTAATACATGACAGTGTACCAGTTAACAAAAAAAAACTAAAAAATAATAAATAAAAATAAAATAAAAAAGGCCTCCCTACCTTTGCCAATACTCAAACCTATGTCCTCACACTCAATACGCAAACCCAGTCAATGTGCTTAACCATTTGGCAGTTAACCTGTGCCTTGTCCATATGTACAATTATTGCAATATAGACTCAGTCAACTTGGGCTAAATTTAAATCTAAACCCAAGTTCAATAACTCAAAATCTAAATCTAATTAAAAAATAAATAAATATATATATATATATCCTAATAAAAAGTTATTTTGTAAAAATCTTTTTTTTTTTTCAATTTTCTAACTTTTTTCCAAATTTTCCTATTTTCTAAATTTCTTAATTTTTGTGTTTTTTATCTAAATTTCAAATTTTTTATTCTTTCTTATTTTTTTTAAATTTTTTGTATTTTTTCCTAAACTTCATATTTTATGGGTTTTCTTATTTTTCCTACTTTGTTGTGTTTTTCCTAATTTAGTGCCTATAAAAAATTAAAATAAAAATAAATAGGGCAAAAATTAGGTGTCTACATGTACTATTCAATTGTGATGAAGTTGATGCTTTCATCAAGTAGGTATGATTTAAAAGTACATATTTATATGTATGTAGATCTATTTATAACAATAATAGTGTATATTATGTGTTGGGAGCACCATTCAACATGAAAATCCTTATCTACAAAAATGAGATGTTAAGCGATTACATATAGCTACATTTGCATCATGATTTGTGAACCAAGTGAGTATTATGCATTAAATTCGTTATTTAAGATCATTGTCAATTATGTGCTAATATATTGAATATTTTTATGTACATTTACATTGAACATTCTTGTTTCATAGAGTAGAGAAATATTTTTGAAGAACTTAAGGCTTTAGTTGAAGGTCCCTTTATGGTTGGAAAAAGATATAAAAGATTCATTATCAATGGCTTTAGATTTCAAATAAAAAAAAACTTTAAAGAAAAGGAAAGACACAAAATAGTGGTGTCTTTGTATTTACAAAAACAACTAGTTTTTCTAGTTCTAGTAATAATAATCCTATTGTTAGAGATGTTGCTTATTATGAGGTGTTGAAAGACATTATTAAGCTGCAATATTTTGGTAATACAAAAATAGTCTTTTCATTATGATTGAGTAGCTTAAGGAAAAATAAATCAAGATGATTATGGTTTTACTCTCATTAATTTCTCAAGGCTAAGTAATAATGAGCTATTCATATTAGCTTCCTAAGCACAACAAGCATTTTATGTAAAAGATCCCAAAAATAAAGGATGGCATGTTATAATCAAAACAACTTCCAGGGACTCTTTTGATATGGGTATTGATCCAATAGTTGATGTAGACTTATACTTACAAAGTGAGACTTACAATAACCAATTCTAAGAGAGTGAGGAAATAAGTTAAGTTAGAACGGTTATGTATGGAACTACATTGGAAGTGAATCTAACTTTAGGAGCTTGTGATGATAACACATACATAGATGATATGAATGAAAGTTAAAATCTCTATCAGGTAAAGAATGTTAGTTTTTTTTTTTTTTGTGTGTTTTATTTATGTATTTATTATTGCTATTTTGCATATCTTCTTTAACTATTTACATACCATGTGTAAATAATATATTTTTTTGAGCTCTTATTTATTTATTTTTTATTTATAGCTTTAAAATATGAAAACTAAGAAAAGGAGATTAGCTAACAATATGCAGAGCTTTTCATAAGGTGAACTTCAACATGTAGGATCCAACAACATTAAGTCATTTTGAGGTGATTTGGTTACGTCTAATACTCTATACTTTTGGACATAATCAATATAACTAAATCATATTATATCATTAGCTAATTTATCCTCTAATTTATGCAGCTCAACAAGAGCATCAACATTGAATTAATTTCCCTAGAGGCTAAGAACGGGAAGACATTTACCGACAAAGAGTTTTCCTTGTTAACCTATATAAGAAGAATGAGCAACTACATGGAATCAAATTAATTCAAGTCAACTAGTTCAAAGAGAAGTAGCAAATGTTCCATTGAGCCAAACCATCTCAAGGAAACCAACTCAACAAATAATAGCAAATACCTCATCAAGTCAAACAAGTTCTAGTCAACTAACTCAATAACAAGAAGCAAGCATTGCATTAAATCAAGCTACTTCTATACCTTAATGACTCGACCAGGTCATAGGTTTTCATTACGTAAGTTACTATCTCTTCATTTTGCAATTGTTATTATTATTATTATAAACTTTGCATATGGAAATGTACGAAATGAAGGGATACGCAGTTTACTTATATGCTTGAAATTTAAGATCTACATGAAGATCAAAAGATTAGTGTACCTCTTAATAAGTTCGGACAACCAAACAAGAAAAATAGTGTAAGCCAAAATTTCATTAGAACATACTGATTGGAGAGATGTCCCTAAAGATTGTAAAAGAAAAATCCTTCATATAGTGAAGGCAAGTGACATATTTTTCATGATGCAAATTTCAAAATATTACTACTTTGGTGTAATTTAGTAGTGATCTATTTCTAAATGTTTTCTTATAGCTAAAGTTTGATATTCAATGTTAAAGAGACAAATTTATTTTTTATTCTCTTAATAAAAAGTAGAGGTCTTAGAAGACTACTTTGAAAGCTAATTATTTTGATTTATGCCTCTTGAGGAATTAGAGAAACCACCTGATGATGATCACGTGGTTGAAACTCAATGGAAAAAGCTTATACAGTATTGGTTAACAAAAGAAATGATGGTATGACTTAAATTTCACAATTAGTCGATTCCCATATTGGTCATTTATCTAAAATTTATTCTTTTCTTTTCTTTTTTTAAAGCTATGTAATCAGAATAAGCAAAATTGAGCACAACAAAAGATGATCCATTGTAAAGGGAAAAAGAGTCTTGCAGCAATCAAGAAAAAAGAGGTAAGTGTGTAATGATTAAAAATAATGTGTCATGTTTGATTATTATGAAAGCATATTTTTATAGTTTATAAGTTCTAAATTAGTTGTTCTATTAAAAAGAGTATCCTATCAGCAATTCTCATAAACAAAATTGAAAAAAGTTCATTACTAGAATTTCCCATGTTAATTTAGTCAAAAGAAAACAAATGGAAGAACCTTTTAATTTGTTATTGAAAAAAAATGTTAGTGTATTATATTATAGTAACATTTAATTACTTTATGCCATATGTCAAAGTGCATTGCTTAACAAGAAAATTACATGTCGTCTTACCTAAAACAATTTTATTTGGTGTATTGGTAATTGTGGCTGTTCATACTAGTTAAAAGGCTCATGTCTAGTAGTGCTAATGGCTAGATTTAGAGGTTCTTTTTCTTACCAAGAATTATCTTGATAGCTACCATTTAATGTTTTACTAAAAAGGATGTTTGTGAGGAATAGGTTCATTATAGCTGGAAATAATTTGTGATTAGCACTTAGATGAATTGTCCTTAGCTGTTTTCACTTTGGTTGTGCTACAATCAAATATTATTCCAAGTACATGAACTAAAGTCATAATGGTTGTATGGTTTGTTTGATATGATTTACGGATGTTTTCTACTTTGCTGTGAATTGCAAACTTAATTATTCATATTTAATTGTTAAGAGGTATTGGTTCATTATGTCGTTTGCTATTTGCAATCAAGGCTTTTTAGCTTGGCCAGAGAAGATGAAGAGTAATCTAGCCAAAAGGAATTCCAACAAGTACTATGACTTCCATAGAGATAGGGGGCACAACATAGATGAGTATGTACACTTAAAGAATGTGCTTAAGGATGCTGTTTAGAGGGGTTATTTGAAGAAATTTGTAGTAGATAAGGAAGAACATCTAGAGCGACCTACATAAAGAAGGAGAATTGAACAATAAGCTTGAAATACTGAAGCCCAGCTTGATAGTCGAGACATAATAGCTCCAGACCATGAGAGATAAGACAACTAAGCTCCTTAAGGTGTGATCAATGTGATCTTTAGAGGACCAGCTAGCAAAGGCCTATCGCCCATGACCAATTCATTAGATGAATTAGGAGATCATGTACAAAACTTAAGAGGAAAAAGGCATAGGGTTGATGATATAATTTCATTCTCGGATAAAGATATGTAGGGGATTTAGTTTCCACATAGTGATGCCCTAGCCATTATGACTCATATGGCAAATTTTCAGGTTAGGAAAGTAATGATGGATGACACGAGGATTCTACCAACATAATTTTCAAGCACATAATCGATCAAAACCGTCTCAAGCTCGAGAATGTCAAGATGTAGCCATAAAGTAAAGCTTGTATGGACTCAATAACCAATTGGTCAGAGTGCATGGAATTGTCACTTTAATTTTGCAAATTAAGGATGATGAAAATATGGTTAAGAAAGAAATTGATTTTGTGATTATAAATTTCCCTTCACCATACAAGGGTACAAATGGCTTACCTTCCATTAACATGTTCCGTATGGTAGTGTCTACGACATATCAAAAGGTGAAATTCCCCACCCCAATAGGGACAATAGCATGTTATGGTAACTTGCAATTATCTTGAACTCTGTATTTGAAGGCTTTAAAAAGAGACCAAGTCTATACTATTAAACAAGGCTAATCCAAAGAATATTCAAGCCGTACTGGACATGAGGTCACTGAAATCTATCGAGGAGGTCCAAAGGCTAACCGACATAATTGCAGCATTTAATAGATTAGTCTCAGAAAGTGTTGAAAGGTATGTGGAATTTTTCAACATTTTAAGGAACCCATTTGCGTTCTAGTAAATTGAGGAGTATGAAAAGGCTTTTAAAGCCTTAAAAGAATTTTTTATGAAGCCTCCAATCCTATCAAAACCTATGCATGGAGAAACACTTTACCTATATTTTTCCATGAGTGATCCAACTCTCTCCTCAATGTTAATATAGATAGAAGGGTAGATGCATCAACTAGTCTATTAAGTAAGTCATGTCTTACAAGGACCTAAGTTAAAGTATACAAAATTAGAAAAGTTTGTTTTCGTCATAAGAGAAGCATGAAGTCACAATCATAAGGATGCCTCAAGATCCAACAAAAAGACTTAGAGCCTTGTTAGATGGATCCAATAATAGCATATCTGAAAAAAGGTACTTTACCTCTAAACTCTAAGGAAGCATGGTGACTTATTTACAAGTTAAGTAATTTTACACTTATCAATGGAAATTTACGTAAGAGAGGTATGACTTTGCCTTATCTATGAGGCCTTCGACCATTTGAGGCACAACAAGTATTATATGACCTACACTTTGGAGTATACAGTAACCATATAATAGCAATAGTTAAATTTGTCTGAGCTCTACGGCTTGGTTATTGGTGGCCTACGATGAGAAAGGATGCCTTTAGTCTAGTGTAGACTTGCAATCAATGTCAAGGAAATACCCCAGTTGAGTAAACTCCAAGCTCTTACCTAATCCCTATTTCTAGTCCTTAACCATTAACTTAATAGGAACTGGATATACTTAGTCCATTCCCAAAGACAACCAAACAAAGAAGATACATTATCATTGCAATTAATTATTTCATGAAATGGTTCAAAGCCAAGGCAGTAGCAAGCATAATAAAATGAAGTATTGAAGCGTTTATGGTCAGCAATATTCTAACTAGGTTTTGGATACCATATACAATCATAATGGACAATGGGACATAATTTGATAAATTTAGGTAATTTAGTGAGGCTCGAAAGATCAAATTATGCTACAAATTTGTTACATACCAACAAAGTAATGGTTAGACTAAGGCAGTGAATAGATTGATTCTACAAAGCTTAAAGAAAAGAGTGAACTGAGTAGGTAATAGATGGGTAGATGAACTACCCAATGTTTTATAGGGGTATAGAACTACCGAAAGAGTGGCGCTATGAGCTGATCATGAGTTTTGCTTATTTACTTGCATTCCATATTCATTTTCAAGCTTTCTATGATTTTAGATCCATCCCTCAAATACGACTGACCTTGTCTTTCCTTGGCATGGTGTATCATCTTGGTATTAGAACAAAGGTTTACTTTGATAATTCACTTTCGTATCATATCACCACTTTGTTACATAGTCATCATTTATGTTAGAAGTGTATTAAGTAGTGCAGTAGCTATTAAGGTTGTGTGAGTATTAACTATAGCATCCTGGTAAGAAGTGGGAGTAGTATTGTTGCTCTTTGAGGAAGTTGTCATGTAATACTTTGTTCTACTCTATTTCACACTATGGAAAATAGAGCAAGTAGTAACTGCGTGTTTTATGTAAGAATCAACCTAATTAGTTGTGGTGTTGAGTCCTTAGGAAGTTAAACATGTAGTTAGTGTGATTGACTAATTAAAGATTGTGAGTGAGTTGTTTTCTAAGTGATACATGTATTGTGTACTTGCTATGAGAGTAAGGGTGAGTAAAAGAATAACTTATTCAAGTAGTAATGTTGGTATTTGACAAGATAATAGTGGTGTTGTCCACTATTGATGATAACCCCAAAATACCCTTAGAAGTTCTAATGAATGGTTTGATGAGGTGACTCACCTGATAGCTTACCTAACTCAAGTTGTTTACACATTAGCATCTCAACCAATTAGAGCCAATTATAATACTTCCCATGATGGGAATTAGACAACTAGACCATCAACTCGAGCCTGAGATCGAGGGATTAAAGAATTAGCAAAACAAATTCTCTCATTCCAACCAACTCTAGCTGAAACCGAATCGATCCTCACTATCGAACAACCTCACATATTAAGCCAATATGTTTTAGTTCTATCAACCATTGCGTGTTGACCTGGTTCATATTCCCTTAACTGCTCAACCAACCCTTCTCCCTACTCTACGCTACCTATGTCGACCACTAACTCAGTAGTAGTTAAGCCAAGAACCTTAGGATGCATCCAAGCTAACATCTCCTCAAAAGAGCCATTAGGTCTGCTCGACAACCTTCAGCTTGACTATATAACTTTGTCTATTTCTTCCAAGAGTGCCCCAATATTAACCGCCATGTGTCTAGCCCCCATGTGAAAGGATTACTACACCAATCACTAATCTCTTTGATTTTTCATTTGTACCCTTTGTTATTCCTTATACATTACTTCTTTTAAAAAATACCCTTTTGTCTTTTCCATTTTAGATAAGTTATCCTAACATTTCGAGTATAAATACTCTTGTAATGCGTAGCTGCAAGAATTAAAATTGACATATTAAATACATACCACTCCTTGTAAGCTACTGTGATTACTTCTTTCCCTACTCTTATCCTAACCCTTAAGCAAAACTACATGGCAAGTGACCTCACCAAGCTATTCATGTGTCATATCAAGCTAATTTTGTGAGTTCGCAAAGTTTCCTTAGTATGTCATATCCTTTGAATCATTTGTGGGTTTTTTGCTTGATTGCTTCGTTGTTTCCGTGCATTTCTCACCTTCCATTTCAAGCTTTTCGCAAGCTTAGACCCACCCCAATACACTCACCCTTATCTGTTTTTAGCACGGCCTTTCATCTTGGTATTAGAGTGGAGGTTCATAATAGGCAAGTTGATATTCAATAGTGACTATTACTAGGTAGTATGTAATATCGATTGTAATAGAGTATGCTGTAGTTGTGCTAGAGTTAACTATGAGTATTTAAGTTAGTAGAAATCATAACGATTTGCTATTGCGTGTACCCTGTTGTACTCTATTTTAAGCTGCGAAAAACAAAGCAAGTAATAGATGCGCACACACTATAAAGTAGTGAGTAGAAACAGTAAGTGAGTGACTTGGTTGATTTGAAAATAGTGTTACTTGTTTCTTGAGTATCGGAGTTTTGAGTGTTGTTGAAATCTTGTAAAAGAATGACTAATTCAAATGTGAATGCTAGTACTGAGGATGATAACAGTGGTGTTGTCTACAATAACCAATAACCCCAACATACTCCTAGAAGCATTAATAAGCGGTTGGACAAAATGACCAACTTGATAGTCGACCTAACCAAAGCTATTCATGCATTAGCCTTTTAACCTGCTAATGCTATTCAAAATACTCCCTAAGCTACTCAACTCGTAAGAGGACCAATCTTAGCTCAACAAAATTAAGGTGAAAGAGTTAGAGAACATATACATAGAAGAATTGATTTAGATGAAGTAGATGAAGAGGACGAAGAAGAAGAGTATATTGAAATAGTTGAATGAGTTTGAGTACATTGAGCTATTAATCTTGTGAAGCTTCAAATGCTGAGCTTTAATGGTTCTGGAAATGCTAATGACTCTCTCAACTAAGATGAGAAAGTAGAATAAGTCTTTGACTACTATTAGTATAAGGATGGTGAGAAAATGAGAGTTGTTGTTATAGAATTCTCAAGATATGTTACGATGTGATGGAGAAACTTCCATGCTATGAGGAGAGAAGAATATAGAGAGGTGAGTACCTAGCCTGAGATGAAGAGAATCCTTAGAAATAGATTTATGTTAATAATTTTGCTCGACTTCAAGATTTGAGATAAGGAAGCCAAACTGTAAGATTTGAGATAAGGAAGCCGAACTGTTGATAAGTATGTTCAAGAATTCTAAATACTTATGATTCGGTGTGAAATAGCTAAACCTTTAGCCCGAATAGTTTCTAGATTCTTTACTAGATTAAGATATGATATTCAAGACATAATGGAACTACAACATTTTACTACACTAGATAAGGCCATCAAAATTGCCTAACAAATAGAGAGATAGAATAGGAATGGATCAAGCTGAGTCGACCTCCAATGAGCCAACCTAGCCAATCTCACTAACCTACTCAGATCAGTCACTGAGCTCCCTAAAGTGCTAACCTTAGCAAAAGAGCTGAGATAGTAACTAAGCTAAGGAGTCACCCTACCAGCCAGGAGTTACCGAAGAGAACTTATGAGAAGAGAAAAGGATCTAAGAGGAATACAAGCTAAATCAAGTGCTTTAAGTACTAAGGATTTAGGCATATGGCCGCCGAATGTTTGAACAGAAGAACTATGATCATCAAAAGAAATGCCCTAAAGATTGAAGTAGACATAATGGACGAGGACCTTAAGGTGAAAGAGAGTTAGAGGAAGAATTTAAGGTGAATGATGAGCTAGTTAAGGAAGATGTGTTTGTCGAGGATTTAGACAAGTTAACTTTAGTCTCCTGACAAGAAATGAGCATTGAGCCATCATTTAAGGAAGAGCAACATGGTAACTTGTTTCTCATCACCTACAAAATGAATGAACAAGTATGTGCACTCATCGTAGATTGTAGGAGTTGAATCATTATAACGTCTGCCAAGCTGGTTAAGAAGCTCAAGTTGTTGACCATCTCATATCCCAAACCATATAAATTTCATTAGTTAAATGAGAAGGAAGCATTACAATATATACTTCCCTTAGCAAATGCTACTACCAATCTCCATTGGAAACTATTCTGATGAAATTCTCTGTAACATACTACCTATATGTATATCTCATGTGTTACTAGGCCAACTTTGGCGCTTTGATCAAAGGGTTATTCAGATGGTTTCAGAAATGCATATATGTTTAGGAAAGATGTAAGGAAGATTACTTTAGACCACATGACATTGAGCCAAGTTAGCAAATTGCAAGCTAAACTAGCTCGAGGATCAAAAAATATCTTGATTCTAAGCTATACCAAGCTTCGAGAAGCTATTAAAATAGATTGAATTTAATCTAGACATAAGATAGTATATGTAATGTTGATTATTAATAAAATAATTCAAATAGGCGCAAAAAGCTATTAGAACAAGTTTTATGGATTGAGAAGTTGAAATAAAGAAGAACAAAAGCAAATGGAAGTCCTAACCATGCTTCTTAGCATGACCATACACCAGGTCATGCTCTAAGCCTTACTTCTTAGCACAGCTTAGCAACAACTTTTGCACAATCAACCTTTAACCATGTATGCCACCCTAATTTTGATCCATCGCATAAATACCCCTCTAGACTCGATCTCTGCAAAAGACAACCCCCTTCAAATGATTTCCCTTACACCCTAATACCGAAACTCCACCTGAAATCATCCATCAAACCCCCAATACAAAATTTACATCAACTTCAACTATCAAACACCAACTCTTTGATAAATCTTCAAACTCATCTGCCTTAACGTCATATTACATAATTTATAAGAAAAGCAAGGGAAAGAGAAAAGGGTTTACCCAAAAAATCAAAAGCCAAACTACTCACATGAAAAACACTAATCAACCAACCCACCCCCCCCCCCCCGAAACACTCAATAGTTTATAAACTTATTGAAAAGTGATGTTCCCAAAAATTCCTTCGAATCTTCCATTCAATTTTATGGGTTTGATTCCTCCTCTTGAAGAGATTCATGCATGAAATCTATTCAAACCAACACAAATGAGAGAGAGAGTAAGAAGAAAGAAAAGTGGTTGCCTATATGTTGTTATGTTTAAGGAATAAGATTTTTAGGATATTTTTGCTAAGTCTAAAATACCCCTAAGTCATTATTAATAGTAATTCCTTTTATTTTTTTTATTTAATGGCTAGGTTTTATAGTTGGCTACAATATTTTTTAGGGATATGGATTAGTACAATTTTATTAATTCTTGATTCACTCTCTTATTGTAAAATACCATCATTACCATTTCTGTTGTAAACCCTTCAAATTTCTACTCTTAGGTCGTGTTATAACTTTAGTGCCATGAGTATACTATAAACACACACTTCCATCAATAGTAGCTAATAAGTAATAAATAATCCTTTTGAGCATAAGCTTGAAATAAAAGGCAATCAAGACCTTACAAGGACTATTATAGCAATAATGATAATAACCTTATTAAAGACTTGATAACAACTCGAGCCAAACCTTAAAGGCCACCTGGAGGAATTTATAATAGACAAAAAGAGATGACTTACGCAATACTCTTTATATGCATATATATAAAACAATTAGCATTACAAGAAGTGAAGGAACCAAGAGTCTTGCATGGAGTTTCTCTTAGTTAACCTACGTGAACCATACATGGCACCCCTGATGCATGTAAGATCTTAGCCCTACTTGCCACTCTTCATATACAACCTATTATAATAATAAATCTTTAGGCTAACTCCAACCTTTAAATCTGACTATCAAAATTACCTTCCTTAAGTTCCCTTAACTAGCCATCTTTAGATCCATAACGACTTATTATTTCAAAAGGACAAAGGACCATACCCTTCCCCATTGTTACCTACCAATAAGTACAAGAAAGGACATTTCAATCTCACTTTTGTCCTCTCCTTTTCAACTGCAAGTGCTACCCTCAAAAGTCCCACACACCACCCTCTTCTCAACCCTCAAAAGGAGCTCTATGTCAATTAAAATCCCATCATTACAACCTATCTACATGAAAAATGAAAACTCATTTAAAGCCTACGCCCAACCCCTCCCTATCACACCTCAAACTTGCAAGGAGATTCACTTACTGCCCAATCTATTTGTCTTAGACTCATTTAAAATGGAACAAGAGAGAGAGAAGGTTGCCCATTATTCATCACTCATAGGACACACACATTCAAGCCTCTCAAACACTCTCTCATTCCAATCTTCCTTGTAACATCAAAACAAAAAGAAAACACCAAGGTGAAAGGGTAACGTATGCTAAGAGTGGCCAAGCAAGGAGGTAAGGCCTTTCCTTCATCCATTATAACCTTTGGTTCATAAGTTACTGAGTAAATCTATCCTATCCTTAAGACACCAAAAGTAAGACACCAAGATTTATTCAACTTCTAGGGCTAGATAGTAAGATCATGTTAAACTATAACTATGGATATCTTCTTGTATGAAACCATGTCTTAGAAGAGATATATGCATGCTCATACAACACCATTTGGACCATCCTTAGGAGTAGCAAACTTTGGCACAACAAATACTCACATACACACACATGAAGGGGATACTCTCCTTATAGAGTGATCCATTAAACTACATGTAATAAAAAGGTTCAACACCATTTTAAACTCTTGGTATAAAGCTTTATAACAAATTGAAATCATGCTTTATAGATACTTAAGTAGAAAAGCCTTAGGCACAAACTCTTGGAAATCATCTTTCACCTATGGCCACTACTCAATGCTTGCATAAAATGGTAACATAACCTAAGAATAATAAGCATACTATAATAACACTAGAAGGCTTAAACAAGAGCCTCCCCACATTAACATCCCCACGGCCAACAAGTGACATGGCCAAGAAATACCCTCTCTTCATGAACAAAGCTTAAATAAGAACACTTGAAAGGAGTGCAAGTTGGTCTCACAAGACTTAACTAAGCATGTTATATGAGTATTGCCCCAAAGCACCTAATAATGGGTGAAATAAGTTAAAACATAAGAGAAACCCCACCTAAGCACCCTTAGCCCAACCTACTACATGAAGGGAAGCTTACTCACTAACCAAGCAAGAATGATTTAAGGAGGGAAAATAACAAGAGGAAGCTTACCCTAGGAAGTTAAAGTAAAAAACAACAAAATAAAGCCCATCCTATGAATCCTTACAAACTTCAACCCAACAAGCTAAGTAAGAAACTCTTAGAAGAGGCCCTCTAATCCTTAAAAACCAAGAAAAAGACTCCAAAAAGCCCAAGAATTTCAAGCCCATGAGAAGGCCTATAATAGGCCAAACTTGCGCCTAACCCTATTCCATAAAGAACACTCACCACTAAACTGACTAGCATAGAAAAACGTAGGTCCCACCACCAAAAATAAACCCTACCATATGAAAGCACACTCAAAAGCAATAAAAATTAACTATAAAATCATAAATATAAGAGTTAAAACAAAATTACTAAATGCGATTATAGATTTAGTAAAAATTGATGACTTAAAGCGATATAGGGAGCAAGTAGGACTAAATAGTGAAATTTATTTTCGAAACCCTACTTTAATAGTAATATTACCTTATCTATAGTTGATTCTACTCAAGACTTTGACTTACCCATAGACTACTACAACCATTGACAATAGACATTGTAGAGTGAGTATTCTTGATGAACTTATGGATGTTTAGGCAATTTAGGAATGCATGCAATTGAATTTCTTACTTATAGGAGAAGTTTCTAAAATATGGTGATAACCAATTGTTTGATGCATGACATCCTAATAAAAGAATCATGATTGTTTGCAGTATTGCTTGATCACTGAGAAAATGAACTTAGATATATCTAGCTCAACTTAACTTAACTGGTTAATGCATATTCATGTATTTCATTATCATATTTTAGCTGTCACACTATACAAGGGTAAGGGTGGTCTTGCAGGAGTTGATTTTCTATTTATAGTCATGAGGCTACTGTATTTTAGCACATTGTGTACGTATAACATGACTTTACCCTAACCCACGGACTTAATAAGTGTTGGAGACACCAACCGCCTAGTTAAAGGTCGATTCTTCAAACCTCCATTATGGGGTTAGTGTGGAGTACCATACTCGAAAAACTTGCTGATTTTTGTTATGGATTGATATTCCAAACTTGGAAAACTACTATTTTAGTTATGGACATTGATGCTCCATACTTGGAAAATGAGTTCAGGTGTAGTACTTACGTCTAACAAGTTAATGAATCTCTAACCTCGACTTTAGAGGGCATTAAATATGAGTTACATGTAATACATGGTCAACTGTATGTATATTGTTTAGAATACCATATGTTAATGCATTCATATGTTTGCTATAATGATTGATAACTTATTTGTTGTATAGATGAGGGTGTATCTCATTAAGTTATTTAGCTTATACTCCTATAAATTAATTTTGCAACAGTAAGACCTTTTTGTAGTACCGGGTAGAGAGCATGCCTAAAGTCAGTTTTGGATTGCTTTTGGGATAGGATGAAGGAGTCATAGAGAGCCAATAAATTATATAATTATTCTAATTCAAGACTCTCATATTGATATATATTGCTTACTATATTTGACTTAGTTTGTTCTATTAACTCTTTTGATATTATGATAGGACATTGTGTATTTTGATTACTAAAGGCCTTAGTTAATATCAAGGTTATCATTACTAAAATTGTGTTTGGTTAAATGTTATAATCGCTTTTAGCATTACATTTGCCAAGTAAATGCGTAGGTACTAGTTGTAGCGAAAGCCTTGTATAACATATAAAAGGTTGATGAATGATAGGTGAGTCGAGCATTGATCATTGTATAGTATACAACAACCTACCATGAATAAGCAACCTTCGGATCATGACACCCACAATCCAACTTACCCCGCATCCTATCATATTAGATAGAAACTACCATAGAGACCATCAATTCCTAGTATGTTATGGGATCCTATCGTTGTTAAGGATTCCAAAATTTCAACTTTTGTTATAGGTATATGGAGTTCCCTTCTATTGTTTGTCTACAAATTTACTCCCCCATATTGAGGAATCATATTAGACAGGGAATTACTCTTCTTACCCTTCTATTCACGGTACTAAGATGGAAGAATTTTCTATTTCTTTCACCTTCAATAATCTATTCTAATCTATATTTGTTTTGCCCATGGAATATCTCATTTTATAAGACCTAATTAAGGTTTCTCTTTGCAAAATTAAACCAATTTAGAGTTTCTTAAGAGGTTTGAGTATTAATTTTTTATTATAATTTGTCAAGGACAATAGTGATCTCCTTTTCTTTATAGTGATGATACTAAAAAATGTCCTTATTCCTAGCTCTCATATCTTTCTTTACATTAGAAACAAAATGAAACTATTTCAATCTTTTTTAGGTACTAGTACTTGTTGTATTAAATCACATTTTAACCCTCTTTATAAAAATCATACAGCATTCTATCAATTTGAATTATCATTAGTTATTATTAATAGTCCCTTCAATTAAGGAATGAATTATGGGGAAAGAATATATATGTGGTAAAAGTAATATTTACTTTATTAATGGAAACAATATGGTTTGAATTTTACTCTAGCTTTCTATAAATTTGAAGATACAAGATGTGTCTCTTAGGCTATGCTCAAAATAAAAAGATATTGCTAAGAAGACTGTAGTTGTTATGCTTATCTTTATTAATGGAAAGAGGATATTTTGAATTTTATTCTAGCTTTTTATAAATTTTAAGATACATGATATGTCTCTCTCATATTGGCTACGCTCACTTATCAATTACATTAACATCATACTATATTAATTGTCATTATTTCTATAATCACTATTAATTGCTTTTGCACATCATCATCATTGGAAAAGAAAAATTTAACAGAAGATTGATATAAAAAGTTCAACTGACCAATTAGATCATAATCCAATGAAATTGATCCATATACAGTCTAATACACTAAATACTCCATACCTTTTTTTCAAGTTCATTTTTTTATCCGTCATATAGTTTAGTAACCTTAACTATTTGTATGAAGAAAATTGATATAAAAAAAGGCTATTGCATTGTTTTATATAAACATATATATATATATATATTATTTGATTAAGTAATGCTTTTAGAATTTGTCTAAATGTATAAGTATGAGGAGGAGGAAAAGATAAAGCCGATGATATCTTTGATCCCTACTTCTCTAAATTCCAAATTTAATTTTCTTGATAAACACAAGGATTATGATGTTTCTGTACTGGATTTTAAATTTTAACTCATTACATTTGTTTATGTTTCTAATATCTTCACATATTAAACTCTTCAAATTGCCATAGTAATGGGTCTTTATATTGTCCTTATTATAACAAATATATTTCCATGAAAAAAGCACTAACAATCAATTTGTAGTTTTGCATATATTAGTAATGAATAAAAACTATTTCAATCTTTTTTTCCCCATGATTTGCTGGGATATAAGTGTGAGTTAGGTGAAAAAAGAAATCCTACGTTAGAAACATGTTAATAAAATGAATGATATATAAGTGAAAGAGACCCATAACCTAATACCTTAAGGTTTTGAGTTAAATACACATTCAAGCAAATAATAGTCATGATATAGAACTCCTTTTGAGGACTATTGCAAAATATATGGAATTAAACTTAAGAAGATAGTGCCAAAAACCCCACATCAAAACATTATTGTAGAAAGGATGAACTGCACTATTACAGAGAATTAAGTATGTGTTGTCTCATAAGGCCATGTTGTCTCATGCCAAGTTTCCTAGAACATTCTAGAGAGAAGCTATGAGAACAACAGTTTATTTGATTAAACTATCTCCCACCTATACTCTACATGACAATATCCTAGAGAGAGTATGGATAGGTGAACATATATCTCCTACTAAGTAATAAGATAGGGTAAGAATATCTTAGAGTTTTAAAGCTTAATAAGGTTACAAAAGTTTTAAACAAGGGATATTTATTATATAAAATATTCTACACCAACTACGCAAGCCTTTTCAATTTCTAACTCGTATGTCACTCACTAATTGCACACTACCCTTAGTTCTTGTCCTAGTCCTAGCTTAAGGTTACTTGAAAAAAAAAAAAACTATAGGGGAATGAGCAAACTACAGCTTAATGAGTTTGTTCCTCACCACTACCATTCAAGCAAGTTGTAAAACAATATTAACATACATACAAGACTATCTACACATGAAATAAATGCACATGCGATAAATGCAAGAAATACATCCATGGGGGTTCAAAACCATAGAAGGAGCAAATTTACATCATCTACACATCGATTATCTTTCGTAGTTACCCATACAGAGCACCTTACCTTACTTACATGAGGCTATCTAAGGGCACCATCCCTCTAAACCACACTAGACTATTACCCTAGTTGAGAAAGAAATACCAGTCAAAACAACTAGATCCCAATTAAGGCCATTTGCTATCTGAAGCCCCATAGGCTCAAAATCAAAAATCATATCTAAGGCCCCACAAGCTCAACCATCTATAAATCAAATTCAAGGCTCTGCCGGCTCATTATGTCTTGCCATCAATCAATTGGAGATACTTTAATAACTTTGCCTCACTAATAAAAATATCATCAACGGGTATTACTAACCTATACAAAAGTTTATAAAAAATCTTTTTAAGATCAATAAAACATTTCCAAACATACTTTTCTCGTTCTATTTCAAAAATTGGTAAAGCTAGCATTCTCTATAAACATACCAATTGAGGCATAAACATGTGACAAATATAACGGGTTATTTTTGTTAAAGATTTACATTTATCAATTTAAGGATGCGATCACAAGAATGATAGCACATAAGACAAATAGTCATTTAAATAGACAAACAATAGTATCCAACAAACAATGAGCAATTGTTAAGCACAAACAAATAGCAAATCATTAGAACTCTTTCACCAAGATTAATGTTCACTTTACTGGTCCTTGGGATTTCCAAAACTTGACATTAAATACCTAAAAGATAATAAGATCTATAAGTGTTTGGAAAAACTAAATCTCTCAATTAACTAGTCTATTATAGTTTGCTGAATTTCCTTACTATAACCCAAGCATAGCATAAAACATTGTTTAACTTCTTTATTAGGCTAAATAGGAGATATTATTACTTAATACCATACAACTTATTAAAGATGATACCAATTTGACTTATCTTATTAGTTATAAATTTTATATTGATATATTGTTATATTATAATCTAATTGTAATACCTATGAGTAGTGAGGCAAATAGTAGCGTGACAATATAGGTTAGATATGGTAATAGAGTCAAGTGGAAAACATTGAGATTATGTTGTCAATTCCATAATTAGGTCATTAAACTTCTAGCCATAGTTATTAAAATCACGAGTCAAAAGCATAATTCTACAAGTTCATAATTTCATAATATTTTTCTTAGTTGAAATGAATGTAAAAATATTTATGTGCAAACTTCTAGTAAAATTATAAACTTTCTTATACAATTCTACAAAGTTATGATTCTTCTAATTCTGTACGATTCTTCTGATTCTATACGATTCTTATGATTTCATGCATTCAAATAAATAGTAGAATCACAATTTTGACAACCATACTTCCAGCATAACCATATTATATTATTATTATTAAAACATATCACGCTCGTATACATTGATGTATATTGTCATTTTTAATTCTTATAGGTATGTGATCCTATATTATTAGTATCATCACTATTATTATTGTTATTATTATTGTTTGATAACACTATATTATGATCATTACGTTTTATAGATTTGATTATTTATACATATAGAAGCATGTCTTCAAAAAACAAATGTTTGGACTTTGAGTGCATATATACATATATATATATGAATACATATAGAGCTATAACTTTTCAAATAATTTCACATCATATAGTTATGCCTCATTAGTACTTTGTGATATGTGTTTACCAACTTCCCTCTATAAGAAATATATGTGTACATTTGTAAACAATAATGTTTAGGTATTTATTTATTTACTTGGGGGTTTATGCTAATTATCTATTTATAAAACCACATTACTTGAATAACTTAGTTTTCTTACCCATCTTTCTTAGTTTATCATAAATCTTCAATCATATATAACTTTTTTATTTTAAATCCAATTTTTATAATCTTACAATCAATTGTTATTATTTTCAAACTTTTTTTCACATAGCGAGATAGCAAGATTTGTTTTGACAGTTAGGACTCGCATTTTCTAGTATAAGCCTAGATAGTTACGGATTTTCATGTAACTAGGCCCATTAATCTTTTATTCATTTATTATGGGCTCTTCTCAAAGATTTTCCAAGTTGAGCTTATTATAGATTTATCGTTAGGTTGACAAACTTGTGTAGGCCTAACTTTTATATATTTTAATTTTATTGAGCTTAGTTAAAATTTTGTGTTTTCTTATTGAGCTTTTTATGATAAATTTGTACCCAAACCTAATCTAGGTTTTCCTTATTAATTAATGGGTGATCTAAATTTTTATTTTAGGCATAAATAATTTTATAAATTTTATATTTTTTTATTGTTTTAGTTCTAGACCAAGATCATAGTTATTAACCTATAATGGGCCTTTTCCCTTAGATTTTCTATTCTACAAGTTATGGGCCCAATGTGTTTGTATATTTTTAACCCTATTTTAATTAAATAAAATTTTTTTGTGCCCTTTTTTCTTTATGGGTTAGATCTAGTATGGGCTTTTTCCCATTGCCTTAAGGTCCAATTGATCCTATTTTCCTTAATCCATATCCTTAGGCATTAAATTGTTGATTATTTTAACTATTTTTTAAGAATTATTCTAAATTAATTTATTATTATTTTTTTTTTTTCATAAAAATTCAATTTTAGGTCAAATTAATTGGGGCAGGCTAACAAGGTAGTACCTAGTTGGCTTAAGGGCATTTTTTTTCTAATTTTATCCATTTTTATATTTTTGGTTCATTTAAAGTACTAATATATACTATATAGTATATAACAATTAAATAATAGAAAATAATGGAAATAAAATAAATAAAAATACCATTACATTTCATGTCCTACATACATACGTATATGTGTATTTTTGTATTTATAGCGTATATGTACATAAATTTTCAT
>JAMXBB010000008.1:20299117-20381993 GCA_024138015.1 Lumnitzera littorea
CCCCCCCCCCCCCCCCCCCCCCCCCTTCTTGACCTTAGGTTAAGGATTTATAGTTCCACTAATGTCTAGACATCCAATTTTAGTGTAGTAGTCACTTACCATAACATCCTTGGCCACCATAAAATAGCAATAAAATCTTAATTCTCGGCTGAACTAATACCCATATCAGTATAATGATCAAGAGATGATGCCCCTTAACTGATCCCAGGTGAACCAAATGGGTACATTCTCCTTGACCTCACAAGAAAACCAATCTCTCAGTTATCTAGGAGAACCAACAAATGTTCATCCTAGAATCCACTATCATCAGTAGGAAGTCAAAAGAAATGTTCACAAAGGCCATGTAAATAAGTCATAAGAGAAGGATCTCTTGATCAGTCCTAGGAAAGCCTAAATGAAAATAAGAAAAATGCCTTCCCTAACCACCCAAATTATCAAGGAGTGATCAAATCCTTGATCGACCTCTAGATGTATCCATGCCCAAAACATAAAAATGAATATGGCCTTGTCTAATGCACGAACATCCTTAAAGTCACTTAATTTAACATAAATGAGGAAGGTTTTAGCCTTTCTATTCCAAGTGTGATAGTGGTGGCAATAAAAAGAGATTTATGCAATATGCTATGCATGACGGCTTTAATTTTTAGATTTCAATATACTTAACATTCATTTATTTTAGTGATAACTCAAAACATCACATAATCACAAGGATCGAATCACGTCAAATCACAATCATCAACTTTACTAATGGAAATAATTCTTAAATGCCTTAACAAACAAATCAAACACATACATTTCCCAATACCCCATACAGACAAGCATGCACAAGTCATAATTATCGTAGATACTCACCTTGCCATCTTCCTATTTGTCAATCTTCTAGAAATTCTAAATTGAAAGTACCTAAAAAATAAAGATAGTTGAGAAGCATCTTAGATTGCTAAACTTTCTAGTTTAAGTTTTGTTCTAAGCCTTTATATGGGTCTTTATTATGATTAATGTTTCTTTTTCCATATCATGACTAAATGGTCCTTATATGTCCATGAAATCCTTGCATAGAGTCCAAATCATTATGGTATCAAGATAATATGTAAATATGTCAATAAGGTCTAAGTTAAGAGAATTTATTCGAACATGATAGGTAAGTTTTTTTCTTTTTTAAGGCATGATTTTGTCTACTTGTTTTAGTTTTCATTATTTTGGTTTTTTATTTTAAGAAACTTTTTTGGTTTCTTTCTTAAACTTTATTTAAGTAAGATGTTTGGGAAGCTTCTTTTAAGTACAAAAAGGGTTTAGAAAAACTTCCTTTGAAATGGAATTAAAAGTTTATGAAGCTCAAGATTAGGAAACTTCTTTAGTATAGATAAGGAGTTAAAGGAAAAACTTTCTTTTCCTTAAATATTCTTGAAAATCATGTTAGAGATTAGTCATAGAAAGGAAGTATCCTTTTATCTAGAAACTCATGAGATGAAAATACTTTTGAAAAGGGATTCTTGTATTTGAAAAGTATAACATTTTAAGCCAAAGCAAAGCTTAAACATAGTTTTAGTAAAGAGTCTTATCAAAACATAAGAATTTCACTTTGAACTTTCCTTGTTTCCTTATAAAAGTGTTTTTGATGAAATAGTTCTCCTTCATAAGTTTGTTTTTAGAAATAGAAGGAAGTTTCCTTTGAAGAAAAGTAGTTGAAAAGAGTTTTCTTTATAAAATAGAAGCTTAATGGATTGTTAAAGCTTACCCTTAAAATTTTGGAGCTTAGAAAATAAAAAGGAGTAAGGAGAATGTTTGGTGAGAATGGTTGGTGTTGATAGTCGAATTTCATCCTAAAATATTACTCGATTATTCAATTGATGAGAAGACAACTAATACTATTCTCAACTAATGGCAACTAAGGCTCAATCCACTTGATGTGCCTTTAAAGCCTAGCCTGTTAATATGTTTGGTTTGAACTTAGAAAAGTAGTGTGAATAGTTACAATCTGGTACGATCTCATTACATAACTACCTACTACTCTTATATTTTAGGCAAGTGCTTGATTACAAGATCTCTACGTGGCCCACGACCAATGATTTACTACAATTTCAGACACTTGATGTTCACCTATAAATACAAAAAGAAAGCATTGTAAGAATTCTCTTATGACCTTTAATTCTAAATTCATTCACTTATCTCTCTCTCAAATAATTACTAACTTAGGCATTAGAGTAGCTACACCGAACTAACCCTGATACCACTTAGCCTCTTGTATTTTTGTAGGAACAAAGTCTTACTGTAAAATCACCTAACAACATTTGGTGCTATCTGTTTATTCTTATCTTACCCACATGGCAAAGACAAGGATGACAAAAAGTGTAGCTGCTGGTTCTTTACCCCAACACTAGGTAAGGGGAAGAAGGCATACTAACAAACAACGTTTGACTAAGTTAGAGCAACTTTACCTCGACTTAGCCAAAGAAAACTAAGAACTCAACAAAAAACATGATGAAATCCTTAACCTTCTCTATAAAAATGTCTACCCAAATCAAAACCAAGAACGTAGCAATAATAGTATCAAGAATAGTGGTAATTTAATCTATTCTCCTAAATTACTAAGAAAGCAGGCCAAAGTTACACTCAAACCTTCGGCTAAAACTCTTAAGAAAAGTGATAAAGGAAAGCAACCATAGTAGGTGCACCACACGAGACCTTCGTATGTTAGCAACCCTACTTTGACGAGTAAGAAATTCTAAATAAAGAAGAATCCTTTCATTCCCAAGATTTTGGACAAAGTGATACCATGGCACATTAAGCTACCACAATTTGAGACTTATGATGGAATAAGGGATCTCAAGGATCATCTAAAATATTATTGAACCTTGGGAAAGTTTCATGGCTTAAGTGATGCCACAATTTGCCAAGCTTTCCCCTTAACATTAAGGAATATAGCTAGTACATGGTTTAAACATCTGAAGCTTAGCACAATATCGTGTTTTGAAGATTTAGCAAAAGTGTCTTTATAACACTTCCTTGCAAGCAAGCTTCCTATTAAGGATTCTTCTATCCTTAACACCATAAAGCAAAAATCAGATGAATCTATCAGGGACTATTTAGCCAAATTCATGGCCAAGATGGTCTAGAATCCAAGTTAAACCCAACGGAGACTTTTTCAAGTCTTTGGCCAAAAATAAGCTGAAAATTTTTGTTGAGTTTAAGACTAAGGCTACATCTTACATCTTACATCTATCAAGAAGATAACATTAAAGCTTGGTAAGAGGCCAAAGGGTATAATGTCAAGAAAAAAAAGCCATGCATCCCTACATATTCTATTCATATGCCATTCAATCGTCCAAACGCAAACATATTGATGGACGTATATGGTCAAAGGGGGGTATTGCAATGGCTAGAAAAGATGAGAGGAAATCCTTCATGATGGAATTCTAATAAATATTGCCATTTCCATCACAATAGAGGCAATAATACTAATGAATGTGTCCATGTCAAGAATGCAATTAAGGATGCAATCTAACGAAGGAATCTAAGCAAGTTTCTTGCCTACGATGCCAAGAATATTGAGTGACCAACTCAAAGGAGACGTGATGAGCAGGAGAATGTCATGCGACCTTCTTAAGCTAGGAAAGATGTAAGAGATGGAAGTACCAGTAGAGCACTAAATGGTATAATAAATATTATTGTCGATTGACCTTTCGCCTTAGGCCAGTCAAGCTCTTTAGGCTTGACTAACGTCATACATTATGTTTGCAATGTACAAGGCAAGAAGGTCAAGATCGACAACTCAATTTCTTTCATGGAAGAATATTTCAAGGGCATTTAAAGGCCTCACGATGTTGCGCTCATAATTAATGCAAGAATCGCCAACTTTGAGGTAAAAAAGATTCTTGTCAGCACTAGAAGTTCGACAAATATTATTTTCCAACATGCTTTTGATCAAATGAGGCCAAAGATCAAAGCGCAACTAAGATCTTATGACTATGATTTATACGCTTTCAATAATCAACTCGTTTGGGTCACTAAAGTAATTTCTCCCCTAATCTAGATTAGAGATAATGAGCACGTTACAAAAGACAAGGTGGATTTCCTTGTGGTCAAATGTTGGTCCTCGTATAATATGATCATGTTCGACCATGTTAGCATTTATTCGACATAGTCCCTTCGTCAATGCATCTCAAGGCTAAATTTCCCACTCCTAATGGAGTTGGTATATGTAAAGGGAACCAACAATTAGTAAGAACCTTATATCTAAGGGCGCTACAACATGAGGAAATTTTTCAAGTTGAAACTTGTCTAGAACAAAAATCGATTGGCATAGAAAATGCCAAGGAAGAGACAAAAGAAATCCCGTTAGGAAATGATCTTGGGAAGACAACAAAGATAGGGAAACCTTTGTTGACAAATATTCACCAAAGTTTGATTAACTTTTTATGGGATAATGCCGATGTGTTCGCATGGTCTCCCTTAGATATGTCAGGCATCCTTAGAGATGTAATAGCCCATAAGCTTCAAATTGATCCCAATGCGAAGGTGATTCAATAGAGGAAAAGGCTTTTGCTCTTGAACAGTATGTAGCCATCAAAGAAGTCCTCCAAAAGTTGATAAAGGTAGGTTTCATTAAGGAAGAACTTCATCCAACTTAGTTATCCAAATATGTGTTTGTCAAGAAGTCTAACAGCAAATAACGTATGTACATAAACTTTACAGATTTGAATAAGGCCTATCCCAAAAATTGTTTCCCCTTGTTAAGAATAGATCAGATAGTTGACTCAACTACTGGATATGCCTCACTATCTTTTATGGATGCTTTTTCCACCTATAATCAAATCAAAATGGATGAGGAAGATGAAGCACATACATCGTTTGTGACTAACTTTAGGATATTCTCTTATACGGTGATACCCTTCGAGCTTAAAAACACCAAAATGGCCTATCAAAGGCTTGTCACCAAGATGTTTAAGCCTCAAATTCATTGTAACGTCAGAGTATTTGTTGATGGCATTATAGTGAAAACTACGATAGAAAATCGACATCTTGCCGATCTTGAAGAGATATTCGACACTTTAAGGAGGTACAATATGAAACTAACCCATAGAAATGTGTTTTTAGTGCTACTTATGAAAATTTATAGGTTATATGGTCACCTAGCGTGGCATTGAAGCAAACCTAAGGAAGATCGATGCTATTCGAAACATGAAGTCCCTTTGTACAATCAAAGTTGTTCAGGAGCTAACTAGGTGGATAGCTACCCTAAACAAATTTGTGCTGAAAAGGGTAGACAGATGTGTAGAGTTTTTTAAAATCTTAAAGAATCCCAAAGAATTCTAGTAAACTAACAAGTGTGAGAGACCGTTCAATAAGCTAAAGGAGTTTATTACATCATCACCAATATTCTCGATACCCATTCTAAAAGAAAATTTGTACTTGTATTTGTCAATCAGTAGCCGAGCTCTTTCCTCTGCTTCATTCAAATAGAAGGTAGAGAGCATCGGCTGATTTATTATGTGAGTCATGTTTTACAAGGGCCAAAATATCAATATACAAAGATTGAGAAATTTGTATTAGCGATAGTTCTCTCAGCAAGAAAGTTAAAGCCATACTTTGAGGCACATCAAATTGTTGTCCTTACTAATTAGCCTTTGCAACAAACTTTACAGTGACCAGACTCCTTAAGTAGGTTGATGAAGTATGCTCTAAAGCTAAGTGCCTATGTAGACAGTACAAACCCAAAATGGCATTAAAAGCTCAAGTATTAATAGATTTTGTGGTCAAATTCACTGGTGAAGACGACAGGATAGAGATGGTCGAGAAGTCAATATGGAATTTTTATGTCAATGGCTCATCCACTAAAGAAGGATGCAGAGCAGGCCTCATTCTGTAAGGGCCCTATAATGTGAAAGTTAATTATGCTTTAAAGCTTGGGTTTTTAGCTCACAATAATGAAGCTAAGTACGAAGCCTTCATAACTGGACTCAAATTGGCAAAATAAGTTGGTGCTAAGAAAGTTGAAGTTTTTTTCGACTCACAACTAGTTGTGAATTAAGTCAAAGGGAGTTATGCAACAAAAAAAGAAGTGATGAGTAAGTACTTGCTAATAGTACAAATACTTAAGGAAGAGTTTCGATCATTTAAAATTGAGAAAATACCAATAAGCAGATACATTGCTATCGATAAGTTGTCAAAGTTAGCCAATATGGTGCTCCCTCATTTGATCAACAAGCTCTTTATTGAGTATCTACCTAATATGAGCTTACAAACTATTGAGTAGAGCTATGAGTTGGCTACTTACCTAAAGGAGGAGTCTTGGATAGATCCACTTACAAGCTATTTGAAGGATGGTGTTCTTCCTGATGATAGAAGAGAAGCTCATAGGTTGATTTATCATGCCACAAATTATACATTGATTGATGACCAACTGCACAAGCACGACCTTTCCCAACCTTATCTATGATGTCTTCCATTGAAGGATGTACAGTGAACATTATCCAAATTACACGGTGATATCTATAGCAACCATATGAAGGGCCAAACCCTATATGTCCACATGCTGCAACTCGACTATTATTAGCTAACTATGAGAGAAGATGCAAAATCTATTGTTCATCAATGTCCAAGATGCTAGAAACATGAGCTACTAATCCATATGCCTTCTACTGAACTCCATAGCCTAACCAATCCTTGGCCATTCGCTCAATGGGGATTGGATATACTCAAACCATTTCTAAGGACTATAGCACAACGACAATTCATCATAGTTGCCGTAGCAAAGGCTAAAGTAGTAGCTAGAATCATCAAACAGAAGGTCAAAGCTTTTCTTTTCAACTTCATCATATCAAGATTTGGGGTTTCATTTATGATAATCACTAACAATGGACCACAGTTCAATAATGATAAGTTTCAAGCATTTTGTGCGAAACATGGTATTCATCTGAATTACACTTTAATGGCTCATCCTCAAACTAATGGGCAAGTGGAAGCTATCAATAAGATCATCTTGTATAGTTTGAAGAGAAAGGTTGATCAAGTCAAGAGTAAATGAGCTAATGAACTACTAAGTGTTTTATAGGGGTATAGGATTACCCACATGACTTCAATTGGAGAAACACCCTTTAAACTGGCATATGGGTCGAAAGCCATCCTGCTAATTGAGATGGATCTACCAAATCTTCATACGCAGAACTTTGACATAATGGCTAATCAAGTCGCCCTTATGGCCAATTTGGACACAATCAAGGAGATAAAAGATGTTGCACTAACGAAAGTTGCTACATATTAGCATAGAGCAACTAGATATTACAATCAAAAGGTAAATCACAAGGTATTTCTGCCTAGAGATTCAGTTTACAAAAAATTAGAAGCAATTAGCACACGAGACAATGAAGGAAAACTTGATGCAAATTAGGAGGATCCTATTAGGATTTGGGAAGTCGTAGGCAAAGGGGGCTATCAACTAGAAAAGCTAGATGGGATAATCATCCCTCAGGCATAGAATGCCGACAATTTGAAGCTTTTCTTTACTTAATTTCTTTGTTGTTATGGTTTGTTTCTATTATAAATATTGTAAGGCGATAGCCTGTATCATGTTTTAAGTATGAAATGTTCGTTTTAAGTTTCTGAGTGTCTCTACTTTCCATCATTTTCATTCCTAATCATTACATGATTAATGGATTAATGAAGTTCTAGCTATAAAGTGAACGAACTAATATTTAATAAGTTTTGACCTACAACGGTTAACAAGCTTAATAATTATTGATGAGTGATGTCAATTCTTCTTTAAAAATATGCCAAGAACACTAAAGAATGAGCTCTATTATGCCTTTAACAAGTAATCTCATGGCAAAGGAAAAAACACTAGTTCACATCTTATGTGACTAATGAACACTATGTCTATAAGAAGACATTTAACTTGCACGTGAAATAAAACATGCCAAAAACAAGTAATTGTGTGTGACACAAAATGTGTCAAAAACAAATAACCTGCGCATGAAATAAAACATGTCAAAAATAGAAGGTCGTAAACGCCAAGCATTTCATTACAACAAAAGGTCAACTTCCCAACCATACAAGTCCATATAACATTTATGAAAATAGAGTACAAATAACTGATCAAATCAAGAATTCAAAACATTCTTGTTCTTAGATTGGGCAAATGTATTGTCTTAGTCAGAAGAAGATGAGACCTTTTTAGAGCTTACTTCTTTTCCAACACTAGGGGTTTTGGAGCAAGTGGATGTCTCTTTATAAATATAAGGTGTCTCCATAGATAATCACTCCTCATCATCAATAGGAACTTCAATATTAGCTTCAATATTATCACCCTATTCTTAAACTTTTGTCTCTACTTCTTCATCACCTATTGTCATTATCATCAACATCAACAAAGTCTAAGCAAGACAGGTCATAGTCAAGGTGAACTTTTAAAATCCCTTTTTTTGCTTGTTGGACCCCTTGCTAAAGCTTCTTTTAGAGTAATTTCTTATACTGCCAATTGGAAGTCGTGATTTCTAGTACTTCCTCCATGAAGGGCTTCTTTCCTACCACCTCCTCTAATTCGGTGACATGAGACTCGAGCTTAAAGCCGTTTATCTCAAATTCCTTTATTTGCATCCTTAACATGTCTTCCCCATCACTTATTGAGGTAATTGTTCATCTTAACCCCCAACACTCCTCTCGCTTCTTGCAAAGCTCCTTCTTTAAGTCCTCGATCAACTTATACAGCTCTTCATTCTTAGCCTTGAGGCTAGAGACTTCATCAGCCACCAATGAATGTGCCAACTTCTTAATAGAAAGCTTTTCTTGTAGTTTCCTAACCTCCATCTTAGCCTTAATTCTAACGCCCTCGACCACAATAGTCTAAGCCTTTGAGGAGTTATACACCTCTTCAACCTTCTACAATAAATTAACAAAGATGAATAAATCATTTGCTTCTTATTAAAGTAGCAATATGTAAATATTACCTTCTTCATTTCTCTTTTGGCTTCATCAAGAGCCGCCAAAACATGGCTGCTAATCTATATACAAGCAAAGTTATGTCAACAACAAAACAAGAGTCAAAAATGAAAAGGTGTTTGATACTTACATCATACAACTTGGCAACAATATGACCTCTATTGTAATCGCCCACTCTGTCCACATCTTTCTTTACTATCTACTTATCCCTAGGAAGAATGACTTCATCCATCAAGGCTAAGGATTTTATCCTATTACGTAAAGCCAAGTCAGTATGCAGGATGTTTTAGCGCCAGCATACCACGAAGTACTCGCCCACCTTACGATTAGGAATGAACTAAGCACTACTTATGTCGAGAGCCTTATTCCTTAGAGCCTCTTTTGTCCTCTCATCTAAGGCCTTGACTTTCTTAGATGCAGGTTGATTTGCAAGCTCTTTTCTATCTCTCTTTTTGGTACATAACCCAACATCATCTTGAGGAGAAACCTCAACATCACTGACACCAGTAATCTCTCGACTAAATCCTCCTCACTCATCATCCATAGGAGCGTTTATTATTAAGGGAGCCATCTTAAACTGTGTAATGCCAAGAGTCTCTATCTATATAGCATCAATAGTTTCCATTTACTCTGGTCGTTGCTCCTCAGCAATGGAAGGAACCCCCTTCCTCTTTTGAACGGAAGCCTCCTTCACAACATTTACTTAAGAAGTCTTTTTCAATGCAGGTAGCTAACTAACAAGGCTTTTAATGGCCACACATTTATTGAGCTTTAGCTTCCTAGTTACTTAGGCCAATAGTTTAATGGGGCCTATATTGTCTTCAACTATGTCTGTAATAAAGGATAGGAGTGTTATAAATGAGAAAGAGAGAAAAATCAATAACTTACGAGATTCATGCTGAGCGAAGCTCAATGGCAACTATTATCACCCTAAGTTACAAGAACGGCTTTCCTCTTATAACTCTACTCAATACGGTGATTACTCTAACACCTTCCATCTTTGTTAGAAAAGATTGCATCCCTATTCTCATATCGTTTTATTATCCTCTCAACAGCCTAGAAAAACATTTTATTCTTTCTTCTTTCTTGAATCTTTTGGTTATAGTAGCATCATTCAACATCAAGTTAATGTCTTTGGTACCGATGGCCTCAAACCATCAGGTCTAAAATCCAAACCTTCATCTAATATAATAGACACAAACTTATCATGCCACTAGTGGATTTTAGGCTCCAACCTATCCATAAATTTTTGCCTATGTCGAGTAGTACAAAATATTAACCATCAAATTGCCTCCTTATTGTGAATGTCGAGCCTAGTTTTTTCTCTCGATTTTTATAAATAAGTCTTCTTTAAACCGATCAATATTAAACCCTACCCTTTTAATACTTACCCTCAACTAGGGTTTAAAGAAAATCAGTTCTTTTCACTTTGAAAATGTTTTGGAGTTGCCACTCAATAGAAGTCGAGAAAAAGGGTTAATTTATGACCAATTGAGTGGATTGATTATAACCTAGCTACAAATCTTTTAATAAAACCGATTTTTTTGTTAAAACAATTTTAAGAACTAGAAAATGGGTCCGAGGGCTAGGATTTTTAAACCCTTACAAGTACCATTAACTTTCCAATTTTAATCTTAATCTTAAAAATCACCTTTCAAAAGACTACTCTATAAAGTGAAACTCAATTATTAGTTAACAAGCCGAATTAAGTAATTCAAACTAAGAATGGAAAAAATAGAAATTTTTTGTTTTTCACCATTGTCTTATAGGTGCCTATATATTCGCCAGACGTATATAGTTTTTTTTTTTTTTGTGAAATTTTAGTATGTTTGGTTTGTTTTAATTTTAAAAATATATCAAATTTATGTTTTTAACCCAATTTGATTTATTTAAGAAAATTCTAAAAAATGTCCTAAATTGGGAATTTTATTTTTGGAAAATCCTAAAAAGTCCTGATTTCAAAAATAAAGAGGATTTATTTCATTTTTAGAAAAAAAAATGATTTTCTAAGTGGTAAAAATGGTTTTTTTTTTTTATTTCACTAATCTATTTTTACCTTATTTTTATTGTCATTTATCATTATTTTTATTTCACAACAAACTTGAGCTCTTCTCTTCTTCATTTTTTTCTTTTTTTTTTCTCTTTCTTTTTTTTATCATTACAAATAAATGAGTAATAAATTAAATAAAAAGTAAAATAAATAAATAAAATAATATATATAGTAAACCAAGTCAGCTCGAGTCGACTTGGTTTGGCTCAGGTCAACTTGGTTTGGCTCGGGTCGACTTGGTTGATTTAGGTTGGCTTCAATCAACTCTGGTCAGCTTTGATCAGCTCCGGTTAGCTCAAATTGACTTGGAAAGTCAAATAGAAGTGTTGAATCTAAGGTTTTTGAGTGTGAAGAATCCGATGGTAGTGGTGGCTTTAGTCGAAAACCACTGTAGAAGGTGATATTCTTAGAGAGAGAAAAACTCATAGAGAGAGAAAGTGCAGTGTGTATACTTCTTGCAGAGGTTCTTATGCTTGTGTCCTTTGAAAATAAAGAACAAACCCCTATTTATACTATAAGAAATTTGGGAAAATTGAATTAAATCATCAAAATTCATTAATGGGTTTTGACTCAAAAAAATGAATTTTCTTCTATTTTTAAGCTTGATTTTAATTGCATAAACGACTAAATTTGGATAGGTTTTGGGGTGAATTCAATAATAGGTAATGCGAATTACAAAATTTCACCATTAATTTGGTGAAATCTTGTAATAAAATCAATAAAAAAATGGCCCCAAAATAGCCTAACTAAGGAAGGAAGAAAACTGAGATCAAGGGAGAAAAATCGAGGAGGAAAAAGAACTAGAGGGGGCATAGGTCACGCATAGGGCACATGCCATGCGACCCTATGAGCTCATACATTACACATGCGCAATTGAAAAAGAAATGGCATGTCCTTGCTTGCCTACCACATGCAAGGCCTTAAGCCTTGTTTGGCTTGTAACAAATAAACCAGATTTTTTTAAAACCTAGTCCGATCTACTTCTCTTTTTTATATTTTTATTTATTTATTTATAAATAACTAACTAAATAAAATGAAATAGATATTCTAAATTTCCTTTTTATGTAACTTTGTTAAATTTTCTACTTTTTATGTTTTTCTAAATTTCTTATTTTTTGGGTTTTTTCTTTTTTTTTCTTTTTTTTTTCTAAATTTAGGACCCTTTATCCTAAAAAAATAAAAGGAAGCAAAAATGGAGTGTTTATAGCTGCCCCACTTTGCAATGAAGTTTGAATAAAACTTTGCCACAAAGACAAAAAAATGCTATTTTTGCCTCAAAAAGTGACTTTGACCTAAGAAGCGCAATACTAGCTAGCTTTCCTAAACTTAATCCGCTAGGGATTTGGTGAAAAGGTTAAAGAGAGAGGAGGCGCTCTGAGTGCTAAAAAGAAGAATTAAAGCCTAGTCATACCCTTCTCACTAACCTAAGTGGGAGGTCTTTAGGGGACTAGCAACCCTAAGTTGAAATCGATCTGGATAATATGGTCGTCCCCTTCTAGGCTCACTATCCTAGGTAGGAGTGTCTCTCTGGAACTAGTAACCCTAAGCTGGAATTAATATGGAGAACCTGGTCATGCCCTTCTAGGCTCACTAACCTAGGCAGGAGAACCTCTCGAAGACTAGCAACCGTAAGTTTGAATCGATTTGGAAAACCTAGTCGTGCCCTTCAAGGCCCACTAATCTAAGCAGAAGCATCTCTCGGAGACTAATAGCCCTAAGTGAGAATCAATTTGGAAAACCTAGTCATGCCCTTCTAGGCTCACTAACCTAGGTAGGAGCATCTCTCGAAGACTAGAAACCTTAAGCTAGAATTGATTTAGAAAACCTGGTCTTTCTATTCTGCACTTAATAACTTAGGCAGGAGTGTCTCTCGAGGACTAGCAACCATAAATTGGAATCGATCTGGAGGACTTAGTCATGCCCTTCTAAGCTTACTAACCCAACCGAGAGCATCTCTCAAGGACTAGCAACCTTAAGACAGAATCGATTCAGAAAACCTAGTCATGCTCTTCTAAGCTCACTAACCTATGCGAGATCGTTTCTTGAGAACTAACAACCCTAAGCTGGAATTGATCTAAAGAACCTGGTTATACCCTTTTGGGCTCACTAGCCTAAGCAGAAGCGTCTCTTAGGGGGAAGTAGCCCTAAGCTAGAATCGATCTAGAGAACCTAGTCTTGCTCTTCTGGTCTCACTAACCTAGGTGGGAGCATCTCTTGAAGACTAGCAACCTTAAGATGTAACTAATCTGGAGAACCTGGTTATGTCCTTCTAAGCTCACTAACCTAAGCAGCAGCATCTCTTTGAGACTAGCAACCTTAATCTCAAATTGATTTGAAAAACCTGGTTGTGACCTTCTAGGCTTACTAACCTAGGTAGGAGCATCTCTTAGGGACTACTAACCCTAAGCTCAAATCAATTTGGAAAACCTAATTGTGCCCTTCTAGGCTCACTGGCCTAGGCGGAAACATCTCTCATGAATTAGCAACCCTATGGTGGAATCAATTTGGAAAACTTGGTCATGCCCTTCTAGGCTCACTAACCTAGGTAAGAGTGTCTCTCGGGGCCTAGCAACTCTAAGTTAGAATCGATTTGGAAAACTTAGTCGAGCCTTTTTAAGCCCACTAACCTAGGTGGGAGCGTCTCTCAAGGAATAGCAACCCTAAGTTGGAATTCATCTAGAGAACTCGGTTGTGCCCTTCTAGGCTCATTAACCTAAGTAGGAGCATTTCTCGAGGATAAGTAACCCTAAGCTAGAATCGATCTGGAGAACCTCATAGTGTCCTTCTAAGCTCACTAACTTAAGTAAGAGCATCTCTCAAGGACTAGCAACCCTAAGATGGAATTAATCTGGAGAACCTAGTCATACCCTTCTAGGCTCAATTACTTAGGCGGGAGCTTCTCTCAAAGACTAGCAACCCTAAGCTCAAATCAATTTAAACAACCTAGTCATGCCTTTTTGGGCTCACTAACTTAGGTAAGAGCGTCTCTTGGGGACTAGCAGCCCTAAGCTGAAATTAATTTAGAAAACCTAGTCATGCCCTTTTAGGCTCACTAACCTAGGTAAGAGCATCTCTCGAGGACTAGAAACCTTAAGCTAGAATCGATCTGTAAAACTTGGTTGTACCCTTCTAGGCTCACTAACCTAAGTGGGAACATCTCTCAAGAACTAGCAACCCAAGCTGGAATCAATCTAGAGAACCTAGTTTTGCCTTTCTAGGCACACTAACCTAGGCAGGAGCATTACACGAGAATTAGGAACCCAAAGCTCAAATCGATTTGGAAAACCTAATCATGTCCTTCTAAGCTCACTAACCTAGACAAGAGCATCTCTCAAGGACTAATAGCCCTAAGCTAAAATTGATTTGGAGAACCTAGTAGTGCCCTTCTAGGCTCAATATCCTAGGTAGGTGATAAAGACATTTTTCATGTTTTAAAAGTGCAAATTAAGATAGAATTATTATAGATTTTATTGAAATCATTAAGAATTGGTACTTAATTATTTTCATTTGGACATTTCAAGAATTAGAGGATTCAAGAGTGGAATTACGGACAATTTAGAGGAATTTTAAACAAATAAACAAAGTTCAGATCAATGCATACAAATGGGAATTAAAGGCAGCCGGCCTAACAACCGGCTTACAACTTACAAGCTTGCACCACCAGCTTTTGATGGCTATGCCATCGGCCTAAATGCCAGCCTTGCACTTACACCACCAGCCTTCATAGTCAGCCCTCATGAAAAAAGAAACTTCATACAAGCCAACCCTAATTTTTCATATAAATAACTTATGTTTCATCGTTTGAAGGACTTTTAGACATACTTTTCCTTAAACATTGAGAATCGTAGAATAGTTTTTAGATAGTTTTTGAAGAATTCTTCGAGAGAAGCACTTTGATCATTGAGAGGATTTTGCATATTGCTATGGAGACCAAGATTGAAGTTGCAATTGAAGATTATTTCTTTCCAATGCAAAATTGGTGACATCTATTTCAATTATTTTTATGCAATTATGCGAATTACTTATGCTTTCAATTATGAATTTCCTTGCAATTTCAATCAATATTTGTGTTTTTGTTTTCAAATCCATAGCTAACTAAAATTATTTGTAAGAATTGATGAAACCCTAGATAATTAAGATGATGATTGTGTTCATGTTATAGGATGAAGAGATATTTGGATGATTCATGATTACAATTTCTATGATTTCAATTATAATTGTTACAAACCCTAATGATATGGAAGTTGATATAAGGTTTGTTAGAAGTTCTTAGTTGATTTGATTAATTAATGTAGAAGTAGAGTTAAATGAATTAATTAGAAATTATCTAAAGGTTAATGCAATGCTCAACAATTAATTATTCACTAAGACATTAGAGATAATTGATTTAGGACATTAGACAATCATAGTATCAAAAGATATGTGATTATAATTTAGAGTTCATTGTTAATTGGAAGATACGAAAGCTAACTAATTAATTGGGGGTTTAAATCCATAACTTTTAAGGTATAATAATTTCACTTAAATGACCATATAGCTATTAATCCATATAATATGATAACAATTTGATTTGTATAATCTAAGGTAGATTCTATTTTCCCACAATTCTCAATTGATTGCTTAATTTGAGCTTTTTCATAGTTATTTTCTTTTCAATAGTTTTAAAGTAATTATTCGATTAATTAATTTAATTTTAATTGCTTGAATATTAATAAGAACTAGTATAGGATTAGTAATTTCTTAGTCCTTAAGGGATCAACAACCTTACTTTCTCTATATTACTTGATTCTGACCCTATATATTTGCTGGAGTATTCGCAATTTATTTTTATATATATATAGTTTAAGCAAATCAGTAGGAGCATCTCTCGAGGACTAGCAACCCCAAGATGGAATTAATCTAGAGAACCTAGTTGTACCCTTCTAGGCTCACTTACCTAAGCGAGAGCATCTCTCGAGGACTAGCAACCTTAAGCACGAATCAATTTAGACAACCTGGTCATGCCCTTTTAGGCTCACTAACTTAGGTAAGAGCGTCTTTTAGGGACTAGTAACCCTAAGTTGAAATTGATTTACAAAACCTGGTCGTGCCCTTCTAGGCTCACTAACTTAAATTGGAGCATCTCTTAAGGACTAAAAACCCTAAGCTAGAATCGATCTATAAAACCCAATCGTACCCTTCTAGGCTCACTAACCAAAGTAGGAGCATCTCTCGAGAACTAGCAACCCCAAGCTGGAATTGATCTAAAGAACCTGGTTTTGCCTTTTAGGGCTTACTAACCTAGGCGAGAACATTACTTAGGAACCAACAACCCAAAGCTAAAATCAATTTGGAAAACCTAGTCATGTCCTTCTAGGCTCACTAACCTAGACGGGAGTGTCTCTCAAGGACTAACAGCCTTAACCTGGAATCAATTTAGACAACCTAGTCGTACTCTTCTAGGCTCACTAACCTAGGCGAGAACGTCTCTCGAGGACTAGTAACCTTAAGTTGTAATGGATTTACAGAACCTAGTCGTACCTTTTTGGGCTCATTAGCCTTAGTAAGAGTGTCTCTTGGAGACTAGCAACCCTAAGCTAAAATAGATTTGGAGAACCTGGTTATGCCCTTTTAGGCTCACTAACTTAGGTAAGAACGTCTCTCGAGGACTAGCAGCCCTAAGTTGGAATCAATTTGCAAAACCTAGTAGTACCAATCTAAGCTCATTGACCTAAGGGAAAGTGTCTCTCGAGGACTAGCAACCCCAAGCTAGAATTGATTTGGAAAACCTAGTCATGCATTTCTGGGCTCACTAACCTAGGTAAGAGTGTCTCTCGGGGACTAACAGCCTTAGGCTAGAATTGATCTCGAGAACCTAGTCGTACCCTTCTAGGCTCACTAACCTAAGTGGGAGCATCTTTCAAGGACTGGCAACCTTAAGCTGGAATCGATTTGGAAAACCTGGTTATGCCCTTCTAGGCTCACTAACCTAAGCAAGAGCGTCTCTCAAGGACTAGCAACCCTTAACTCAAATAGATTTGGTAAACTTGTTTATAGCTTTCCAGGTTCACTAACCTAGGCAAGAGCGTCCCTCGGGGATTGGTAACCCTAAGCTGGATTCAATCTGGAAAATGTAGTTGTGCCTTTCTAAGCTCATTAACCTAAGCAAGAGCGTCTTTAGGGATAAGAAACCTTAAGTTAGAATCGATCTGGAGAACCTGGTTGTACCCTTCTAGGCACACTAACCTAAGTAAGAACGTCTCTCGAAGACTAGCAACCCTAAGCTCGAATCGATTTTGAAATCCTAGTTGTACCTTTCTAGGCTCATTAACTTAGGCAAGAGCATCTCTTAAGAACTAGTAACCGTAAGTTGGAATCGAATTGGAAAACCTGGTCTTATCCTTCCAGGCTTACTAACCTAGGCGAGAGCATCTCTTAGGGACTAACAATCTTAAGTTGGAATCAATTTAGAGAACCTGGTCATACCTTTTTAGGCTCACTAACCTAAGTAGGAGTGTCTATCAAGGACTAGCAGCCCTAAGCTAGAATCAATCTAGAGAACCTAGTCGTGCCCTTTTAGACTCACTAACCTAGGTAGCCTTAAGCTAGAATCGATCTGGAGAACCTAGTTGTATCCTTCTAGGCTCACTAACCTAAGCGAGAGCATCTCTCAAAGACTAGTAACCCTAAGCTAGAATCGATTTGGAGAACCTAATTGTACCCTTCTAGGCTTACTAACCTATGTAGGAGAATCTCTCGGAAACTAGTAGCCCTAAGTTAGAATCGATCTGGAGAACCTACTCCTACCTTTCTGTGCTCACTAACCTAGTTAGCCCTATGCTAAAATTGATTTAAAGAACCTGGTCGTGCCCTTTTAAGCTCACTAACCTAAGTAGGAGCGTCTCTCGGAGACAAGCAACCCTAAGTTGGAATAGATTTGGAAAGCCTAGTCATAACCTTCTGGGCTCACTAACCTATGCGGAAACATCTCTTAGGGACTAGCAACCTTAAGCTAGAATCAATCTGGAGAACCTGGTCATACCCTTCTATGGTCACTAACCTTGGCAAGAGCATGTCTTAGGGACTAACGACCCTAAGCTGGAATCAATTTAGAAAACCTAATCATGCCCTTCTAGGCTCACTAACCCAAACAGGAGCATCTCTTAGAGACTAGCAACCCTAAGCTTGAATCAATTTGGAAAACCTAGTCGTGCCCTTCTAGGTTCACTAACTTAAGCGAGAGACTTGATCATACCCTTCTGGACCCACTAACCTAGGTAGGAGCATGTCTTGGGGATAGGTAACCTTAAGTTGGAATCAATCTATAGAACCTAGTTGTGCCTTTCTAAGCTCACTAGCCTAAGCGGGAATGTCTCTAGGGGACTAACAACCCAAAGCTGGAATCGATTTGTAGAACCTAATTGTAGCCTTCTAGGCTCACTAACCTAGGTAAGAGCGTCTCTCAGAGACTAGCAACCCTAAGCTAGAATTGATCTAGAGAACCTAGTCCTCCCCTTCTATGCTCACTAACCTAAGCCGAAGCGTCTCTTAGATACTAGTAACCGTAAGCTAGAATTGATTTAGAAAACCCGTTCATACCCTTCTAGGCTCACTAACCAAGGCAGGAGCATCTCCTGGAGACTAGCAACCCTAAGCTTGAATCGATTTGGAAAACCTAGTCATGCCCTTCTAGGCTCACCAATCTAAGTGGGAAACCTAGTCGTGCCCTTTTAAGCTTACTAACCTAGGCAAGAGCATCTCTCAGGGAGTGACAACCCTAAGCCAGAATCACTTTGGAGAACCTAGTTGTACCCTTCTAAGCCCACTAACCTAGGCAGGAGCGTCTCTCGAAGACTAGCAACCCTAAGCTAGAATCAATTTAGAGAACTTGATCGTGCCTTTCTAGGCTCATTAACCTAGGTAGGAGCGTCTCTTGGAAACTAGTAGCCCTAAGCTAGAATCAATCTAGAGAACCTAGGCCTACCCTTCTATGCTCTCTAACCTAGGCATCCCTATGCTGGAATCGACCTGGAGAACCTAGTCATACCCTTTTAGGCTCACTAACCTAGGCGGGAGTGTCTCTCAAAGACTAGCAACCTTAAGTTGGAATAGATTTAGAAAACCTAGTCATACCCCTTCAGGGCTTACTAACCTAAGTAGGAGCGTCTCTCGAGGACTAGCAGCCTTAAGCTAGATTCGATCTAAGGAACCTGGTCGTACCCTTCTATGCTTAATAACCTAATTGGGAGTATCTCTTAGAGACTAGTAACCCTAAGCTAGAATCGATTTGGAAAACCTAGTCGTACCCTTCTAGGCTCATTAACCCAAGCCAAAGCATCTCTTGGAGACTAACAATCTTAAGCTTGAATCAATTTGGAAAACCCGGTCATGCCCTTCTAGGCTCAGTAACCTAAGCAAGAGACCTAATCTTGCCCTTCGAGTTCACTAACCTAGGCAGGAATGTCTCTCGAGGACTAACAACCTTAACCAAGAATCAATTTGTAGAACCTGATCGTATCCTTCTAAGCTCACTAACCTAGGTGAGAGCGTCTCTCAAAGACTAGCAACCCTAAGCTAGAAACGATCTAGAGAGCCTAGTCGTGCCCTTTAAGCTCACTAACTTAGGTAAGAGCATCTCTCAAGGACTAGCAACCCTAAGCTTGAATTGATTTAGAGAACCTGGTCATACCCTTTTGGGCTTACTAACCTTTGTAGGAACGTCTCTCAAAAACTAGTAGCCCTAAGCTAAAATCGATCTAAAGAACCCGATTATACCCTTCGGGGCTCATTATTCTGGACGAGAGTGTCTCTTGAGAACTAACAACCTTAAGCTAGAATCAATTTGAAAAACCTAGTAAAATAAAGCGCCCAACGGGCTTAATAAAGGAAATTGAAAAGAGATTGAGTCAACATAGCGCCTTCAACAGTTGGCTAGGTACTAAAAGATAGTATAGAAGGTGAGTGCCTTATAAGCCATCTCAAAAGACTATTAGCAGTAAGAATCATAAAAATCGGTCATAAAGTCTAAATGCAAATGCAATGTTCAAAAACCAATATGCTAATATCATATGGAAATACTTACATAGTCTTCTTGATAGCACCCAAACTATCAAACCTTTTCTTGAAAAATCCAATCAAAACCGACTAACTCATTCTTTGATCCTTAGTTGTCAACCCAACTAATCTAGATGCAAAGCCTCTAAGATTTCGCCAGCTCTTTTAGAGAAATTATGAAAATTAACCCAATACAGAATGCCACCCACTATCTTTGTCTTTTCGAAACTTTTGTGAATCAAAGCCCTTATTCCCAACTAATAAATATCTACCGTAAGGTGATTGCTTATTTAGATTTCACATTTCCCTAAAATATAGACAATAAAAACTCTCTGTCAAAGGGGATTAATCCGTAATAAAGTATTTTAAAGAGTTTTGTTAATTACTAATGTTCTATATCTCACTTCTCAACTTCTCTCGTGTTTTTAGAAATGAGTTATATTAAATGGAGTAAGGGAGCTAGACCTTTTGAGGGTAATGATTCCAATGTCAACAACTGCCAAGGATACCAACTTTGCTTGTAGAGAATGAAAATTAGACCATAATAACATTCAAAATGATTGGCATTCTCGTATTGTAAGTAAAATTTTCCATTGACTTCTCATAAGTAGTACAATTTTACAATGTCAGCATTTACAAGGTCTCTCAATTCTAGACCATCCATTTGGGACAAAATTGAAGTCCCTCCTAGCAACACCTACTTCACAACATAAGTGATATGGATTCCGTAAATGAACACACGGACCCAATATCACGCATAACTAAAAAGAGTGAGTCTGGGTTACGAGATGGCTCGAAGAGTAAATGTAATAGAAGGTTGAGCAAAGGTTCCGTGCTTCACCAATGGATATGATGCACCAACGCCTCACACAAGCTCAGGTCACACTTAATATGATACATAAGTATGGCCAAAGTTTACTCACTACTAGTCCATACTCAAATGGACTAGATAAGAATAGCTCAAGAGTAAGGACACTTAACTCAAGAAGAAGTAAAGTTTAGTGTATTCTCTATATGATACGGCTATTACATTATGTGAGTATTCGTAGTATCCAATTAGGGTAAGTCCTAAGTTATAGAAAATTACAAAAATGACTAAACAAAAGGAGAATAATTTATAAGGAAAACAAGAAATCATGCAAAAAGAATATCCTTTGCCAAAAAGGATAGTATGGATGTTAGGAAGGATAGCAAGCGCATAATTCTGCTCATTTTGTGGTCCCAAAACACTACAAGCAATGCAAGGGTAAGCCTTGATTAGGTCTAGTCAGCATCAGCAATTCGACAGCCCTAATTATTAGGACTAGACAAGGGTTAGCTTAAGGATGACTTACACTTGGGATCAGCCTCAGATGGTCGGCTCCTGACAGTTGTTAGTTCAGCCTCAGCACTATAGAGATGGCTGTATTTAGATTTGGTACTTGGATTAATATGTTGTAGTGGGGTCGGCTCAGCACGTTGGCTAATCATCTCGGTAGCCTCTTGGATGGTGTGGAGAGCAAAGTAGCTTAATAGATCAGACTAGGGTAAACACTGCTCCTTAGTGCTTAACTCACCTTGAATTGCTCAATGAACCATATGAGAAAGCCCACAGGCTCGAAAGCACGTGATCGATCCTTAATCCCTATCATTTAGGATCAAATCAAGTTCAACTCCAAGTTACTCATTTTCGGGAGTATAAGGCTAGAGATCGTCAATGTTGAAGGAGTCTAAGACTCCATATCCTTCAGGTAATTCAATCCTATAAGCATTAAGGTTAATCTTTTCAAGCACTTTAAAAGGTCCATCATCTTTGGGAGACAACTTGCTCTTCCTCAAGTTTGGGAATCATTCCTTGCTGAGATGTGTTCATATCAAATCACCTAGTTGAAATTCTCTCTTCCTCCATCCTCGGCTTCACTTCTCAAGTTTAGTATTAGCTCAACTCAATTGCTCTACAACCTTCTGGTGCATAGCTTTGACGGTTTCAACTCTTTCATTGGCTAGCCAGTCATCATCAAGCTTTGGTTAAGGTGCTTGGTCCATCGGGAGCTTGGGGTTAAACCCATAGGTGACCTCGAATGGAGACATGCTTGTTACGCTGTGGGCAGTCCTATTGTAAGCAAACTCGATGATTAGCAGACACAGATCCCAATTGGTCATGTTTTATCTGACAACAACCTATAGAAAAGTTCCTATAGTTTGGTTAACAACCTCGATTTGTCCATTGGTCTGTGGATGGAAAGACGTACTGTACAATAGCTTGGTTCCCATTCACCTCCATAGCATCTTTCGAAAGTGGCTCATGAACTTTGGGTCTTGGTCCAAAACAATGGTTTTAGGAACTCCATAAAGTTTGATTACTTCCTATAAGAAAAGGAAAGAGATAAACAAAGCGTCATTAGTTTTAGAACAAAGCATGAAATGTGTCATCTTGCTAAATCGATCCACAACTACCATGATGAAGTCCTTCCTTTGGGATGTCCTCGGCAACCCTAACATGAAGTCCATACTTAGCTCGAATTACAATTTAGTTGGGACGAGTAAGGGTAAATATTATCCTTTCTCAGCTTAGCTCTTTGCCTTTCGATAGGTCGCACACTTCTCCAACACAAACTACACATCTCTTATCATTCTTAGCCAAAAGAATCTCACAGATAGTACTTCATGGGTTCAACACTGGCCAAAGTATCTAGTTAATCCTCCTTCATTCACCTTGTGCACAAGCAATTCTCTTACAGAATAGGTCGGGATACATAGCCTCCTCTTACTAAATAAGTATTCATCCTCCTTGTGATAGTCATCTAATGTCCATCCTTCTTCACATCAAGTATAAAAAGGACCAAAATGTGGATCCTCAACATACATATTCTTTATTGTTAAAAAACCAAGTAATCTTGTCTACAGCTCAGTCAAGAGGGTATGTCATCTCAATAGGGCATTCGCCACTACATTGTTCCTTCCATTCTTGTATTTTATGACATAAGAAAAACCCTCCATGAACTCAACCCATTTGGCTTGCCTCCAAGTCAACTTGGGTTAGCTCTTCAAGTACCGCAAGGATTCATGATCGATGTAGATCACAAATTCCTTAGGCAGCAGATAGTGTTTCCATATTGTTAAGGCTCAGATTAAGGAGTAGAACTATTTGTCATAGATAGAATAGTTGAGCATAGCTCCTCGTAGTTTCTCACTGAAGTAAGCAATAGGTCAACTTTCTTACATCAGCACAGCACTTATGCCTAGTTCAGATACGTCATACTCTACTTCAAACACTGTCAAAGCTTGGCAGAGCTAAGACAGGGGCTATAGTTAGTCACTCTTTCACCTCATCAAAACTCCTCTTTTCTTTCTCTCCCCATCTAAATTCTACACTCTTCTTTGACAGTTCGGTAAGTAGGGCTACAATTATACTTAAATTTTTTATAAATCTGTAGTAGAACGATGCTAAGCCATGGAAACTTCTCACGTTTGCAAAACAGCTTGGCTCAAGCCATTCTATGATCGCTTTTACTTTTTCATCATCGACTCAGATGCTACCTATACTCACAACAAACCCTAAGAAGATCACCTTAGATCAGTAAAAGTGACACTTCTTTAAATTGGCATAAAGCTGTTTAGCTCAAAGTTTTGTAAAGACTCTTCGAAGATGCTCTTGGTCAAACTCCAAGTCAGGGTTATATACTAAAATGTCATCAAAATAAACCACGACACACTTTCCTATTAGTTCTCGGATCACATGATTCATCAGGCGCATAAATTTGCTTGACACATTGGATAGTCCAAATGGCATTACAAGCCATTCATATAAACCATGTTGTGTCTTAAATGCAATTTTCCGCTCATCACCCTTGTACATTCAAATCTAATGGTACCTAGATTTAAGGTCGATCTTGGAGAACATTCTTACTTCGCTTAATTCGTCTAGCATGTCATCAAGCCTGTGTATGGGATACCTATACTTGATGGTAATTCGATTGATCACTCGACTATCTACATACATCCTCTAAGAACCATCCTTCTTCGACACTAACAAAGCCAGCACAGCATAAGGGCTAAGGGACTTGCATACATACCCCTTCTTCATTAGCTCATCTACCTGTTCCTGTAGCTTAACAACCTGTTCAAGATTCAACCTATAGGTAAGCTTTTTCGGTAATGTGGCTCCATGTTGAAGGTCAATTGCATGTTCGATGCCTTAGATAGGAGGTAGACCTTTTGATAGCTCATTTGGGAACAGGTCAGCAAACTCTTCTAACAATGTTTTCACCTCGACAAGCTACTCCCTCTCCTCAAACCTCATCTTTAGAATTCTTTGGACAAGCAAATAGGTCGGTCCTTCGAGTTCCATTTCCCTTTTCGGTTCAGCTTAAGTCATCACCAAAGCCTCTTTCTTCAGGATTTGGCTAAGTTAGGATTGCATGACCTTCACCTACTCAGTAGTCATAGGACTCAATTTCATTCCCCTACTTTCATGCTCTACAAATCATGTATTCCTCCTTCCATCATATATAACTATTCGATGAAACATCCATAGTCATCCAAGTAGAATGTAGGATGCACTCATGGGCAGCACATCACAAAGCACTTCATCTCGATATTTGCCAATGCAGATTGGCATAGACATTTGCTTATTCACCTGTAGGGCTCCCTTATCATTGAGCTAATGAAGCTTATACAGTTTTAGGTAGGGCTTGCTCGGCAATTTCAATTGCTAAACCATAAATGCAAAGGCTATGTTGGTGAAACTCCCACTATTGACTATCAATGCGTAAAGGGACTCATTCACCTTACATCTAATATAGAAGAGATTTTTCCTCTACTCGTCTTCAAGCGCAGGACTAACACTCATAGTTCTCCTCAATACTAGAGTGGTCGGAAAAAAGTTACCTTCCTCGCTGTAGATAACTTCCTCCTCGAACAATTTGGTCTATTTGTCCTCTTTTAGCTCCTCTACTTCTTCATCAGTACAATCGACCTCAAAAATCGACACCTTGCCTCGAATCACCATTATTCACCTGTTTGGATACTAAACAGCCATGTTTCCAAATCCTTGGCATTTGAAACACCTAATCTCACTTGTCGACCTTCCTAAACTCTGGCCCTTCTTGAACTTCCTTGAGGGTTCCTTCTCTTTGGCTTGGGTAATTTGAGCAGGTTGGCTCTCAACAACCTTACTTGGTTCCGTTTGCACAAGTTGCTCGAAATAATTCAACTACTACCTAGTCAGCTAACTAGTGGTCGGAATCTTCCTGTTCAATGCCTTCCTATCCTCTAGGTAGCTCGAATTGCATCATCAAGCATTCCAATATCCAGGGTTTCCAGGATATCCCTAATCTCATACTTCAATCCACCAATGAATTGAGATACAATTTAGTCCTCTGGCTCTATGACTTTACATTGAATCATCAACATTTAGAACTCCTTAACATAAGTGTCTACACTCAACCCTCCTTATCTTAGCTCTTGTAGTCTTTTGAAGGTATCTTGCAAATAATAACTCAACACAAACCTTCTCCGCATAACCCTTTCATTTCATCCCAACTCCTAATCTCTTGTTCTCCCTCCTTTCTTTAGGTGGCTTGCAAGTTCTTCCACCATAAGGTTGCATTACTAGTCAAATCTAACACAACAAGTCTAACCTTTGCATTATCAAGTACGCCACGACATTCAAACTACTTTTCAATCCCAACTACCCAATCTAGGTAGTCCTCAACATCACTACTTCCAAAAAACTAAGGATACCTTAATCCCTCGACTCTAAGAGCTTGTACAATTCTTTCTTTAAGCTCATAGTACTCTTCTACTTCATCATCTCCTTTCGCTTCTTCTTCAATCTCTTCAAGTGCTAGCCTTCATCTAGTATCCCTACCAATTCCTTCAGTTCGGGGTGGTCGAGCTACAGCATTAACTTGATCAAACAAACCATTGCCTCACTTTTGCTAGTCATGTTCTTTAATGGGGCTATTTCTAGCTTGTTGCCTGTCTTCTTAGATAATAGTTACTAAACTAGCTACCAAGTCGGTAAGCTTATCCAAGCAGTCACTCACCGACTAAGGTATGAAGCTTCCTTCTTACCCTTAGCCATGTTGAGTATCACTTCCTTGGTTTCCCAAAGTTCCTTGAACACTTAAGTCTGACATTGATGGTTACTTCACAAAAATTAACGTCTAATAATACCACTTAAAGATCAATAACCTATACTCCAATCACCATAACAATTACACAACAAACAACAATCGACTACACTCTACTTTGTGTATCGAAAACAGGGGAGAGCAAAGCACAGAATACTTCTCAACTACTAAACTCCAAGGTTAACAAGAGAACCATTCTCACACGAGAGCAATAACAAAGCACTCAAAGTGCACAGTAGTAGAATCCATCTTGGAACGTAGCCAGGCTCTAATACTAAGATGATATGGATTTCATGGATGAACATACAAACCCAATATCACGAAGAACCAAAAAGGTAGGTTAGGGTTGTGAGATGGCTCAAAGAGTAAAAGATAGTTAAAAGTTGAGCAAAGGTTCCCATGCGCTGACGATGGATATGTCGCATCAATGCCTCATACGAGCTCGGGTCACACTTGATATGACACACAAGTATGGCCGAAGGTCACTCGCTACTAATCTACGCTTAAATGGGCTAAATAAGAGTAGCTTAAGAGTAAGGACACTTAGCTCAAGAGGGAGTAAAGTTCAATGTATTCTCTATATGATGCGGCTATTACATTATGCGAGTATTTATAGTACCCAGTTAAAGTAAGCCATAAGTTACAGAAAATTATAGAAATGGCTAAACAAAAGAAAAATAATTTATAATGAAAATAAGAAAACATGCAAAAAGAATATCCTTTGTCAGAAAGGACAATATGAATGTCAGAAAGGATAGGATGTGCATAATTCTGCTCATTATGTGGTCCCAAAACACTACAAGCTGTGCAAGGGTGGGCCTTGATTAGGTCTAGTTGGCATCAACAGGTCGGAAGCTCTGATTGCTAGGACTAAACGAAGGTTGGCTCAAGGATGACTCATACTCAGGATCAACCTCAGATGGTCAACTCCTGATAGTTGTTAGTTCAATCTCGGCATTATGGAGATGGCTTTATCCAGATTTGATACTTAGACTGGTGTATTACAGCAAGGTCGGCTCGACACGTTGGCTGATCACCTTGGTAGCCTCATAGATGGTGTGGAGAGCAAAGTAGCTCGGCTGATCGGATTAGGTTAAATACTACTCCTCAATGCTTAACTCACCTTTGATAGCTCGATGAACCATATGAGAAAGTCCTCAGGCTCAAAAGCGCGTGATTGGTCCTTAATCCTTATCAATAAGGGCCTCTATAATTGGGAGCGAATTTTCCTATAGAGTTTTGTGCATTAGGGAGAGCCTTTCTCAACGCCATATCACCTTCTTTAAAGTTCTAGGGTCATACTCTTTTGTCAAAAGCCCAAGCCATTCTTTGTTAGTAACATTGATTATGATATAGGACTATCAATCTTCTTTCATCAATTAGATTCAGCTACTCGACGCATTTCTTTATCTAATTAGCTTCATCCAACTGGGTCTTTGATAGTACTTTGAGATACAGGATCTCAACTTCTACCAGTAACACTACTTCAGTGCCATATACCAACGAGTAGGGTGTTCTAATGGAAGTTCAATAGGCTATAAGTGCAAATGGCAACATCTCATGCCAATCCTTGTATGTAATAGCCATTTTCTCGATTATTCAAATGAGGTTTTTATTGGCTACTTCAACTACTCCATTCATTTAGGACGATAAGGGGTAAAATTTCCATGAATGATCCTAAACTATCAGTACAACTCTAACATAAGCTTATTGTTAAGATTAGTGCCGTTGTCAGTGATGATTGTTTCTGGAGCCTTGTATCAAGCTAAGATATCTCCCTTAATGAACTTAACTACGTCCCCTTTAGTAACACTCAAACAGGATAAGGCCTCAACCCATTTGCTAAAGTAGTCCATGGCAACTAGTATAAAGTGATGCCCATTGAAGGCTTTTAGAGTAATCGAGCCGATGATATCTATTCCCCACATTGAAAAAGGCCACGGTGCCGAGAGTATATGTACTTCTTAAGGTGGGGCATTTATCTTATTTGCATAAACTTAGCATAAGTAATAATGCTTGACTATTTGATGCAATTGCTTTCCATTGTTTACCAGTAATACCTTAGCCTCATAGTTTTCTTAACCAATATGTAACCGTTCATGTGAGGGCTACATACTCCTTATACTTCTCTCATCAACATCTCAACCTTCTTGTCGTCCATACACCTTAACAATGTACCATCAAAAGGATAGCAATACAAAGTAGACTTGCTTACTAAGAATTGGATAGCCAATCTCCTAATTGTCCTTCTGTCCTTTTTCATGACCTCTCTAGGGTATATGCCATGTTGTAGGAATATTTTAATATCATGGTACCACAACTTTTTGCCATTCATACCTTCAATAGCCAAATAGAAGGTAGGCTTGTCTTCAATTTCACAAATGAAGGGCTGAATCTCAACTCTACCGGATAGTTGGATCGTAGATGCTAAAGTGGCTAATGTATCGACAAATTGATTCTAAGTCCTTGGTACGTGATTGAAAGTGATCTTTGTGAATTTCTCCATCAATTCAGTCAAGTGCTGGTGGTAAGGTACTAATTTAGGATCTTTCGTCTTGTATTCTCCCTAAGCTTAGCCAATAATGAGTGAAGAGTCTCCATACACTTTTAATTCTTAAATACCCTTATCTAGGGCCATTTTGAGTCCCATGATGCATGCTTCGTATTCAACTATATTATTGGTGTATGAGAAAACAAGCCTTACAGCCACAAGATACTACATACCTTCAAGGGATATCAGTATTGCCCTAATTCCACATCCAGACATGTTAGCTACCTCATTGAAGAACATCTTCCATTTCAGTGGTTCATCATCTTCTTCTTCACCCAAATTTCCTTTAACCACTAAGATATCTTCATCGAGGAAATTAACTTGTACCTCTTAGGGGGTATTATCAAAGGGAGTCTCTACTAACTAATCTATTAGAGCTTGCCCTTTGACCGAATTCCGATTCACGTACATAATGTTATACTTTAATAGTAACATTTTCTACTTTAAAATTCTTCCAATTAGGTCTGATTTTTCTACCAAGTACTTTATGGGATCATGTTGAGTTAGCAATTTAACCTAATAGTAGAGTGTGTATTGTTTGAGCTGATGCACTACCTAGACCAAAGCAAACAAGTTCTTTCAATTTCCGAATATTTCTATTCACCTTCAATAAATTTCTTGCTTAAGTAATATACAACCAATTCTTTTCCTTCCTCGTTTTTCTGGATGAGCATATACCCCATGGATTTTGGTAATATTGTTAGGTATAGAAATAAATGCTTTCTAAGTTTTAGAGCCACCAAAATTAGAGGGTTCATGAGGTACTCTTTGATTGTTGTGAAGGCCTGCTCACATTCGTCATCCCAATCTATCTTGGCATTCTTTTTCAATAGCTTAAACAGGGGACAACATTTATCTATAAGTTGAGATATGAACTAGGCTATATAGTTTAAACGACCCAATAAGCTTATGATTTCTTGAAGTGTGCATGGAGGGGGCAAGTTGACTATTGCTTTAACTTTATCAGGGTCTACTTCAATGCCCCTTTGGCTGATTATAAAACCCAACAATTTCCCTAAAGTTACTTCGAAGATACACTTGTTTGGGTTGAGCTTCAACTAGAATTTTCTCAACCTATCAAACAATCTCCTCAAATTATCCACATGATTTTCTCCATCTTGCACATACTTCAACTTCTTTATGCATCATGTCATGAAAGATTGCTACCATGGCCCTTTGATAAGTTACCTCGACATTTTTTAGTCCAAAAGGTATTACTTTATGACAAAATGTGCCCTAAGTTGTGATAAATGTTGTTTTGGCTTTATCTTCTTCGAACATTCAAATCTAATTATATCTGGAGAATCCATCCATAAATGAAAAAAGATGGTTTCCAGTTGTGTTATTGACTAAGATGTCAATATGGGATAAGGAGAAATTTTCTTTAAAGGTTGCTTAGTTGAGGTCTCGAAAATCCATAAACACTCTAACTTTTTCGTTCTTCTTCATTACTAGTACAATGTTAGCTACCCACTCAAGATAATTAGATACTTTGATGAAACTGACCTCTAGTAGCTCTCTGACTTCTTCCTTAATTTTTAACAAGATATTTAGTCAGAATCTCCCTAGCTTCTGTTTCTTAGGTTTGACATCTTCTCTTGTAAGTAAGCAGTAGACCATGATTGATAGATCTGATCTGGGCGTATCTTCATGAGACTATACAAATACATCTTGATATTCAGATAGTAGTGTAGTCACTTCTGCTTTCTGTTTCAAATTCCCTCCAATTTTCAATATTTTGGGGCTATCATCAGTCCTAACATTAACTATCTCAATTGGCTTGTTAATGGAAATGCTACTCATTTCATGTCTTTGCCGACTTTCTTGCACATCACTATGGTCATTGACATCACTCCCAATGACTAAAGCATGTAAAAGAAGTAACATTAGTAAGGAAGAGATATCAATATTTTTATTACCTATTTGCGTGAGGTATCCATGTCATTTATTCAAAGCATTAGATCTGGGAACAAGAAAAGCACATGAAAGAAATAACATAAGTAAGGAAGAGGTGAAGAGAAAGAAGACCAATTCTTATTTAGAGGAAATTCTTTTGAGTGCAATATTGTAGATTAAAGGTAATTATTACAAAACTCTGTAAAATACTAAACCGTAATTCATCCTTTACCGTAGAGAAGACTTATTGCTATTCATAAGGATGGAGAACCAATTACTTAGGTGCTAGAGCTTGGAGGACGAGCTAGCTGTTTTATTCCTACTAGAGGTATCCTCTTGGGTAGGCTTTAAAGTTTCAGCATCAACCAAAATGAATGTTTTTGACAATGGTAGGAAGGTCATCAGGGCATGATATAACCTGTCACCTCTTCTGCCCCTTGCTTGCATTTTTTGCAGCTCATCCACTGAAGTTAGGATGTAACCGAAACAAAAGGTACCAACCTTTCCATCCTTGAATTTCAATCTTTCATCTTTCTTTTGATCAGTAATCATACATGCCTCTTCAAACATTTGGAGCCCAAAGTCCTGCTCCTCAATGCCAATATAGGGTATGGCAATTTCCCTATATATTTCGTAATCTTGGTTACCTGGAATCATTATGATAGCTATTTGAGATGAACTTAACCTTTTGATGCAGGCTTGAAGGTATGGCCCCTACTAAATGTATCTAAAGTCTTCTCAATAATAAGTTAAAGGTCTTTAGGATGTCTAGGACCTAGAATCGAATGTTGAAAGTTTGTAAGCCAATATCAACTAGTAAGTAGATCTCCCCTATAAATTCCCAATAGACTCGTCGAAAGCCCTAACTATTGTTGAGCTTAGTTTAATTACAATCGCATCGATGCCCAATAGATCCAGGGTAGTAAGAGGGCAAACATACAATGATGATTCATTGTTAATGAGGACTCTTGCCATGATAATGTTGTTTACCCTGAATATTATGAAGAGAGGCTTAATGTGTTGGTTACCTTCTTCACTCAGTTCTTCGATGGAGAAAGAAATCTAATCCATGGTGAGGATACAGTTGGTAACAGACCCTATTCATTCAACCAGTATTTTGTGAGGGACTTTGACTTCTGTTAATGTTCTAAACAAAGCTTCCTAATGCAATTTCAACACTATTAATAAACTCATGAGAGATATTTGTGTTGAAGTCTTAGCAAGCTGATCCATTATTTTATACTCACTAGACTTGATTATTTAGGTAAAGGCGAACAATCCTTCTTCACATTTGGCTGGTTCAATGTTTGGCCTTTCCAGCATAGTTTTCTTTTTCAAGTCCTCCTTTGGGTCGTAAATTCTACCAAAGCGGGTAATCCCTCCCACAAGTGAGCTAAATTGCCCTTAATTTACTGCCTGGTAATTGATAGGGGTAGTTTTATAATTTTCAAGGGCTAAAGGCACATGAAAGGTATACCTTTTAGCCAGTGGAATTTATTTTTCCTCTTGTTTATAGAATCTATAAACCCTGGGCTCTTAGTTGGAACCAATCATGTTAATGGCGGGATCTAAGTTATCAAATATCATATTGATGATAGGCCCATGATTAGGTAAGGGGTTGTTGTTGATGTTTGGAACTGGGGCCTCTATGAAGTCTAGTTGGACTATGCCTTCAATGATTAAATCTTGAATTTTATTTCTTAATCTCCAACATGAGTCTATTGAATGGCCCACTTGCCTTAGATGATATTAACACCTTGTATTAGAATCAAAAAATCTTGGCTTGTACTTTTCAATGGGAGCCTCAAAATGGAGTAGATTATCCTTTCTTAGTTTTTCAAGTATCTGACTGAAAGGAATGAGTATTTTGGTAAACTGCCTTGGGGCCCTATTAACTTGGCTTCTAAACTATTGCTGAACAAGCAGAGGATTCGTCTTGAAAGAAACCCGAGCATTGGGCCTAATATTTGAATTGACCATGCCGACAGTAGCTTCTTTAGGCTTACTAGTGATGGGTTTAGCAGAAGGTGCTCTTCTATTTGATGGTTCTTCTAATTTGTTGGAGAAGATGGCACTTTCAATCCAATGCCCTATTGCTACTACCTTTGCAAAACTAAAAGAGGCTTACTCGATCAAATGAGAGAAGTAGGGTCTCTTAAGAGTGTTGATAAAAGCTAAAGTCAGCTCTTTCTTGGTCATGGGGGTAGATACCCTTGCAACTAAGGACCGTCACCTTTGGGTGTATTCTTTAAAAGATTCATTGTGCCTCTTCCTTAGGGCGACCAAATCCATCATAGTTGGTGCCACCTCAAAATTGAACTTATATTGATCATAAAATGCCATAGCTAGCTTTTCCCATTTATTCACTTAATTCAAATCCAATTGGGCGTACCAAGTCAAAGCAGGGCTAGTTAGGCTATCCTAAAAAGTTTGGACCATAAGCTGGTCATATTTCACATACTTGCCCATTTTACATACGCACAGCCTAATGTGCAGTTTAAGGCATTCGGTCCCATTGTACTTCTTGAAGTTAGGTGCTTTGAATTTTTCTAAGAAGTTTCCATAGTCATAGGTAAAGAAGTCTACTATACCAGCTTGCTTAAAACCATCATATCCTTCGAGCATTTTCATTTTCTTAGTGATTTGTTGGGTTAATCTCTTCTCAAGCTCTTTCAATCTATCTTAATCAACTTCAAGCTTTAGGTTGACCAGAAACAAGTAAGCGTTTGGCTCGAAAGTCAAGTTGACCTTCAGATAGACCCCTTTTGTCTCAAAGGATTCAAAGGTCTGGTTGACTTTAGGGTGGGCTTCTTCTACTTCGAGGGGTGGGGCTTCAGCATTCTTTCCATATCAAGCTTTGGAGTTTCTTTTCATTTGATGGAGTTATGGACCTAAGTAAGGTGATGCTATTAGCAAAAAAGCTCAGTTGATCAACAACCTTCCCCACTGTTGGTTCTGAAGAGTAGAACCTCAACTCCATGAGATCAACAATTCCAAGGTTAACATTGCCATTGTTGGTGTTGATGTTGTTATTTCCTTGGTTGGCCATTCTAGTTTGTAAGTGGGTTCAAATAAGACTTCTCTAGAAGGTTTGGCGCTTAGGAGTTATCTTGGCGACTTGGTTTAAGATCACTTCTCAACAAGTTAGCACATGAATATTTTTTGAAAGAGATGAATGAAAAACAAAGAAATGTATAGGAATGCAAAGATGCATGGCACACAAATGCATAGAATTGATGAATAACCAGCAAGATGGTAATTTTTATTATTTCATAGCTTTTCGAGTTCCTTTTTGCATTATTTAATAAAGGAAAATACATTTGTTTCTCTAAACATTCTTCTCGTACTTGGCATCCGTCCCCTTTTTCTATTTACTAGGTCCTGTTGGTGCCTCCTTCCTCTTTTCTAGGCTGCGCTCTTCTATTTCTTGAAATTCTTTGAGCCTTTTCTGAGTCATCCTTAATTGAGATTCTAAGGCTTGAGAACATTGTCTTAATTCCCGAAAGAGATCCTCCTACATGTCCCGCTCTTCATATATTACTTCAACATGAGCTTGTATTTGATTCATGTAGGTCTTGATTTCAGGATTTAATTCATTTGGTATAGGTTGGACAATTTCTAGTGCTTGATACTAATTCTCCCCTACCTTATGAAGCTTATTGTGCAAATATTCTTTGGTGACCCTATGCTTGTCCATTTCTACTAACAACTCTCTTAAATTAATGTTTGGGTTAACAGTCTTTGTTTCCCATAACTATTTAATTGCCCAGAGTTTGGACATCTTTTGTGATAGTGGAATCTGAAGGTCCTCATAATCCAAGGTTGTGATATGCAACGAAAACCTGTAAACTATATCTTGGATACCCTCAAATTGTTTGATCATATTGTTAAGATAATAGCTTAGGTACAATTTCATCCCTATTAGGAGTATTGCTTGATAATTTTTGCAAACTAAGATTATCCTTTTGAAGTTGCTCCATCTTGCTATCCATAAGACATCAGTGACTTAGAAATTTCGCAATACTTTTACCTAGCAATAAGTGGACTTTCCTTTTGGGAGATGGACCTTATCGACAAAAGAATCAATCAAATCAATATTATAAGCAAATTCTCCTTAGATCAGATCAAGCCCATAACACTTCATGTAGCTCACAAACCATATTGTCAATAATGCCATACTGGTCTTTAGTAATAAGTGGACTTTCCTTTTGGGAGATGGACCTTATTGACAAAAGAATCGATCAAATCAATATTATGAGCAAATTCTCCTCAAATTAGATCAAGCCCATAACACTTCATGTAGCTCACAAACCATACTATCAATAATGCCATGCTGGTCTTTAGTAATAAGTAGACTTTCCTTTTGGGAGATATACCTTATCGACAAAAGAATCAATCAAATCAATATTATGAGCAAATTCTCCTCAGATCAGATCAAGCCCATAACACTTCATGTAGCTCACAAACCATACTATCAATAATGTCATGCTGGTCTTTAGTATGTCATTGTTCTTTTCTTTCAAAATGTTGAGGCTTCTAATTTGTTCTACAAGGAGGGCTAGGACATATGATTTGCCTTCAAGAAACTGGCCCACTTACTCAATGATCCTGAAATGGGTGAGGAATTTTCCATTAGGGAATAGTAGAGTCCCAAATGAAACTAAGATAAAGGCTTTTATTTTACTTTATCCCCAATCTTTGGGATTGCCACAAAAGATGCCCCATCGGTAGGATTTAGGCCTAATGACTAACCAAGCTTTTAAGTCTTCCAATTTGACACATTTCCCATTACATCCTCTGAAGGCTTTATTCACTTCAACTTTTCTAATCTTCAAGAATCTTGAAAAGGCATTCACAGAGTCAACTTCTAAATTTGGGGTATATATATTTTCTAAGGAAGGGATTTGAAGCAATTGGGTGTACTCTTTAAGTGTTGGACTAATCAAGTGAGGCCCAACTCGAAAAGCCACTTCATTGGGTTCTCAAATATTGGTTAAGGCCCTAATTAAATTTATTTCTATTTTCATCCTAAGAAGTGATAAAATAGGCCTAATCTTGCTAATGATCGTCTCTTATTCCCTTAGATTGAAGTGTTGAAACCATTGGTTCAAGATAGGCTTTAGGCTAATGGGTCAACGAACTTTTCCCCAAAGTGAATGGAGTTGGATGAACAAGCCATTTCTAATCTAAATTAGAAAAGAAAAAATATGTTACAAGATTGACCAACCGAAACCTATTTACAACAATTCTATGTTTACAACATATTAAGATTACAAGAGAAATCAAGGAAACTCCAAGCCATTATATATTTTTATTCCCATCTTGCTTGATTATTTGTTAATTCCGAATGTCATGAATGCATAAAGGATGGGTTTTAAAGGTCTTTAGGCTTGTGTGACCTCACTTGATAAAAAATACTTTCATTGATCATATTAAGCTTAAGTGGAGGTAGCCTAATCAACCCCTAGAGGTGGTTACACCACAGCACCTGAAGCCTACACAATGACCCCCCCGATCCTAGGGTCCTAATACAGTCTAACTTTGACCATTTCTATCACACATTTATGGAAAAATAAACCCCTCCCCCTAAATAGTTAAATAAACAAAACCTATAAAAAATATTAGTTATGGTACGAATAATAACGAATTAATAAACGAATAAATAAATAAATTACACTTAGTAAGGTGATTTTTAAAGATTAATTTTAATTTTGGAAAGTTAGATGGCTAACCTTCTTGTGGAGTTGCCAAGCTATTGAGCCTAGTTTTTTTTTTCCTTGTTTTTATAAATAAGTCTTCTTTAAATCTATCAATATTAAACCCTATCTCTTTAACACTAACTCTCAACTATGGTTTAAAGAAAACCAATTCTTTACACTTTGAAAATGTTTTAGAGTCACCACCCAACAGGACTCGAGAAAAAGAGTTAAGTTATAACCAATTGAGTAGATTAAGTATAACTTAGCTATTAATCTTTCGATAAAACCGATTTTTTTGTTAAAACAATTTTAAGAACTAGAAAATGGGTCTGAGGGTTAGAATTTTTAAACCCTTACAGGTACCATTAATTTTCCAATTTTAATCTTAATCTTAAAAATCCCCTTTCAAAAGACTACTCTAGAAAGCGAAACTCAATTATTGGTTAATGAGTTGAATTAAGTAATTTAAACTAAGAATGGAAAAAATAGGTTTTTTCGTTTTTTACTGTCACCCCATAGGTGACTATATACTAGCTATTTAGGATCAGACGTATATAATTCTTTTTGTAAAATTTTAGTATGTTGGGTTTGTTTTAATTTTGAAAATATATCATATTTACGTTTTTAACCCAATTTGATTTATTTAAGGAAATTTCTCAAAAAGGTCTTAAATTAGGAATTTTATTTTTGGAAAATCCTAAAAAGCCCTAATTTTGAAAAAAAAAAAAACAAAGTGGATTTATTTCATTTTTAGAAAAACAAATGATTTTCTAAGTTGCAAAAATTGTTTTTTTTTTTTCACTAACCTATTTTTACCTTATTTTTATTGTCATTTATCATTATTTTTAATTCATGACGAACTCGGGCTCTTCTCTTCTTCTCTTCTTCTTTTTTTTATTATTACAAATATGTGAGTAATAAATTAAACAAAAATTAAAATAAATAAATAAATAAAATATAGCAAACCGAGTCGGCTTAGTTCGACTTGGGTCAGCTCTGATCGGCTTAGGTTGGCGTTGGTCGACTCCAATAGACCCGAGTTGGCTTCAATCAACTTCGGTCAACTCAGATTGACTCGAAAAGTCAGATTGGAGTGTTGAATATGAGATTTTGGGCTATAAGGAATCCAATAGTAGTTGTGGTTTTCATTGAAAATTGCCACAGAAGGTAATATTCTTGTAGAGAGAAAAATTCGTAGAGAGAGAAAGTGTAGTATGTGTGCTTCTTAGAGAGATTCTTATGCTTGTATCCTTTAAAAATGAAGAACAAAACCCTATTTATACTGTAAGTACAAAGCTTAAGCTAAGAAAGTCAAGAAAATCGAATTAAATCGTTGAAATTCATTAATGGGTTATGATGCAATAAATGAATTTTTTTTTTCCATTTTTGAGCTTGATTTTAATTGCATAAATGATTGAATTTGGATAGGTTTGGGGGTGAATTCAAAAATAGGCTATATGTATTACACAATTTCACCATTAATTCCGTGAAATCATGTAATTAAATAGATCAAAAATGGTCCTAAAATGACTTAACCAAGAAAGGAAGAAAACTGGAATCAGGGGAGAAAAATCAAGGAAGAAGAACTAGAGGGGGCACAGGTCACGTGCGAGGCATGCACTATGCTACACACGTGCAATTGAAAAATAAATGGGGCATGCTAAGCACGACGCCTCTCACCTACCACATATAGGGCCTTAGGCCCTATTCAGCTTTTAACAAATCGATCGAGTTTTTTTTAAAACCTAATCTGATCTACTTCTCTTTTTTTTTATTTTTTTATTTATAAATAACTAACTAAATAAAATTTAAAAAATAGATATTCTGAATTTCCTTTTTTTTATGTAACTTTCTTAAATTTTCTATTTTTCATGTTTTTTTAAATTTCTTTTTTTTTCTTTTTTCTTTTTTTTTCTTTTTTTTTTGCTTTCATAAGTTTTCTTGATTTTTTTTTTCTTTCTTAAATTTTCTACTTTTTTTGTATTTTTCTAAATTTAGGACCCTTTATCCTAAAAAATTGAAAAATAAAGAGGGCAAAAATGAGGTATATATAATGAAGAATTATCTAAATAACTAGAGCGTGACCTTAACATCAATCTCTTTACAAATTATCTTGAAAGCTACGAGAAGTTTATAAGTATTAAGTGAAAACATGGTCGATGCAACCCCAAAATAATTAAAGAATTTTTTGATAAAAGTAGAAAATGAGAAGCATAGTCCAAAATCGAGGTATTTTAGATATACATGAAACTCATGGTCCCTCGAAAAACTAACCCTCTCATCCTCCCTTAGCCTGCGCAAATTCCATGTCCTAGGAAGATCTTCCCAATATTTATTATACTTCGAGACGAGTGTCTTAATAACACCACTTGCCACTCCATTTAGGGAATCACTATTATAAATAACATTATTATACAAATACTTGGTTACAAACCTTCTTTCCCTATCATCTGGATAGTTATTTGTGGGAAGAGCATTGATGCAAGCAAGTTTTTCCCATCACTCCACTGTGCTATCTATCAAACTATTTGAAGAACAAGTCAAATCGTTCCTTTTTTAAGGAAGAGAAGTAGCCTCGAATACAGTTGCTTCAGAATCTAAAAGCATATGTTGACGAATGACACTTCGAACCATACCTAATTAAAGCTATACAAAATAATCACGAACTAGACAAAAACTTGAAAAATGAAATGTCAAAAGCAAATGAGAACTCAAACATAGTTGCTTCAAAATCTAAAAGTATAAGTCGATGAATGATGCTTCGAACCGTACCTGATTAAAGCTATACAAGGCAATCATGAACTAGACAAAAACTTGAAAGATGAAATGTCAAAAGCAAATGGGAACTTTAAAAGTAGATGCAGATGAGAATAAAGTGAAGAAATCTTTATCAATGTGAAAAAATCCTTTATATATGTACAGTCTCTCTTCATAATCTTAACACGCTTCTAATAGGAATGCAATTCTGATTAAACGGTCAAGTATGGATTAATGACACGTGTTATCAGTCAATTACTAGCAGTTATTAGCCCCTACAACATAATGATGGCTAGATCGTGCTTACTACCACAAAAAAGTGAATGGGTAGGAAAATTAACTGCAACCTTTCGCTTAGGATGCGATTTGTCACTTTTCAAAATAAAAAATCAAACCTTTCCACGTCACTTGGCATCTAGGAAACTCATTTTGGTATTAACCATCTAATTGCCCAAACTGAGCATTAAGCTTTATTTACTCCCATAGTTGAATTCTCAACTACAGGAGTTGGGGGGCAAATGTTAATAGTTAGATTTCATCATAAAATATTACTCAGCCATTTGACTGACAAGAAGATGACTAATACTATTCTTGACTAATGTTGACTAAGGCTAACTCTACTTAATGGGCCTTGAAGCCCAGCCAGTTAATATGTCTAGTTTGAACTTAGGAAAGTAGCACACAATTTAGTATGATCTCATTACTTAACTGCCCAGTACTCTTATAATTTAAGCATATGCTTGATTACAAGATCTCTATGTGACCCACGACCAATGATTAACTGTAATTTCAAGCACCCAATGTTCGCCTATAATTATGGAAAGAAAGTGCTGTAAAAACTCTCTTATAACCTTTAACTCTACATTCATTCACTTAACTCTATCTCAAACAATGGCTACACTGGACTAGCCCCAATACCGCTTAGCCTCTTGTATTTTTACAAGAACAAAGTCCTACCCTAAAATCTTCTAACAATAGTTAGTGGGTCTTAAGAAAAGGAAAGAAGAAGATGTTGTTAGGTGAAATGGAAGTATAAGTGTAGTCCTAAAGGTGGTGGTGGGGTTTATTTATAGAAAAGCTAATTCAACTTATCTCATAAACTTTTGTTTTCTTATAAGCTTAATCTTCTACATGTTGGAATGTTGGAAATATGAGTGAATGTAACCCCATTTGTTACTGCCACTTGTAATGTAAACACACTACATTTCTTGTATCTTCTTGTTTTTTCAATTTAAAAACATCGTCCATGAGATCACTTAGTTTCTTTCACATGTTTCCTTAAGAGTTCTAGAAGTGATGATATAAACATGATGTAATGTGACAATTTCATCATCCACAACCTCACCTGACTTCTAGAATTTGGTTTCTTTTCTTGTAAGAGTTTTATTTTGACTAGAAGTCTTCAACTTCTAGAAGTGGCACCAATATAATGTAGTCTTAGTCATCCATTTTTTTTTTCCACATGTTGATGTAATGGGAGGATTAGGTGATGGCTTACATCATTTTCAATTACTTATTTAACTTTGCTTCTTCATCCTTGTTAAGCTTTTAGTCTTTTTCCACATGTGATGATATACATATGTAGGTTTGCACCAAACAGTCTTGTTAGGGTCTTTTTAATTTTTTTCATGTGTTGGTTACAAGAATCCATTTAGTTAGCTTGTTAGTTTTCCTTAAGTCTTTTGATTTAACTAACATTCTTGTGTTGACTTTATTTGACCAACTATTCCTACCTTTAACTAGCCAATTCTAAGGAATATAAATGGTTTCTATCACTATTTATAGGTTTCTATCACTATTTATCTTATCTCGAGTATATCTTTAAATATTTCCTAATAATTTGTTTAACTTATACTATAACTTTTAGGGGTTTGCATTTTGCTATCTCTATTTAATTTCAAGCCTAATTAATATCTAGTATACTCTAAAATGTTATTTCAATTGTCTATATTAAAATTTTTATCTTCCTCTTGAAAATCCGGTAAACGAATATTTTAGTCACTAAAAGAAATTAGCCTTAAAATTTAATTCTTTTTACATATTAATTTAATCTACCTAAATCTCATTTCTAACTTATGAAAACATTGTTTAGTGTGCTTAGGCTTGAAATTTGGTGTCTTTTTGAAAAAAATCTAGCATAGGGGTAAAATGGTCATATTCAGAAAAACTGGCTCTAAGCTTTGGAAAGACTTTTTAAATTGTACTTTGAAATTTCTTTTTTGTCTAAAATAGAGCTTTCATCATTTTGATAATCCTTATTAAGTGTTTAGAACTTTCCTTTTGGTAGATTCATCAAAATTTTACAAAAGGTAAAAATTCATTTCGAAAAAATTAACTAATTAAATTTAGAAACTCTTCTTTCAATATCCTTTAAAAAATCCTTTTTAATTATTCAATGACTTATGAGCATTTGAGGTATATCATTCCTGTCCCTTCAATAAAAGTTTTGTCCTCGAAATTTTTTTCAAAGGCAAAGGGAAAACTTTAGATGCTTACATGTTGCACCAACTTCTATCTCCTAAACCCTAGTACTAGACAAGCTTTACCCCATATATACTCCACTTCTTGCTTTTCCAACAGCTTGTCTATTTTCTTAATAATTTCCTTTGTTTCCCCTAATTCATGGTGATCTACTTCCCATGACTCTATTTGGTCATGTTATATCCACAAGTTTTCCATTCCCTATTTCAATTTCAATAGCTATCTCATTCTAGCCTATAGATATCCCTTTCCATCATACTAGAAATTTTTTCATTTAGTTTGTATCCATAAGAATTCCTTCATATTGATCTCATCCCATCACCATCTTTTAACAATATTAAAGTTATCAATGCTTAAGCTCCAAGACTGTAGTCTCTTTAGACAAATGCTCTCAATTCTAACATCTGTTTAACTCGTATTCTTTAAACACTACTCCTATGTATAAGTACCATGCACTACCATCACAAGAGTTTACAACCACTATAGAAGCTTCAAGAAGCATTCAAAATGACAAGCAATGATAAGCAAGCATGCCATCAAAGTAAAGGTCGGTGGTAAGTTTAATAAGAAATATACACAAGTAAGCTACAAATACGCTTTTGTTCCAATAGTTTAGTTGCTTTGTATATGATCGTATTAGTTTAAATTTTGTTCCCTTGGATTAGAATTTTTGTGGTTGCACCCATTATTATCCCTATTCATTCATACATTTATCATTCTTGGCCCTTAGAGGAGTTTAGTTCACTTATTACTTATTTAAGTATGCCTCCTCTCTTAGGCCATTATTAGGATAGTAAATATTTTCCATTATATCATCATTATAACAATGGGTACTAAGACCCCAAAGTTCCTATATCAATGTAACTTTTGGTATAAGTTTTCATCAAGTAATCTTTTAGTTTTTTATTTTATTTTACATCCCTTCATTCTCTAATTTATTAATCTTTCATTGTTGCTTCAAGTCATTCATCACATTTTACTTCAAATATCAATAGGAGTAAGAGTAGCAAATCTCATTCTATCACTGACCATGGCTTGACAAAGACATCTAATAACTTGACTCAACATGATTGACTGACAACTTGCTCGACCAGATACAACATGACCAATGACTTGATTCAGCTTGATAGGGCGAGATACAACATAGTACAAAATTGAGAAGGCATGATGTCTTAACATAAAGAACAAAAGATCTAGTCATAAATTCTCCATTCCATCTAATCCATACAATGACATACAAATTTCAGTATCATCCTATCCATTGATCACTTCATAGCACTGCTTTTACAAGATTTGCAAACTTTCAATTCATCTCTCATCATTTGTCATGTTACTGCTCATCTGGAAGATTCTTATGAGACAGTTTCATCCATTATGGGGTGTTTAATTCACTATTACCATTGCTCTATCATGTTTATTATATTTTATCATCTTATGTTTATGTTGTCGTTTCTATGGGGTAGTTAAAGACAACCTAAATTGCTTTTAAGTACTCAATTAAGTTTTGCTACTAATTTTTACCTAGAGTTGAACCAATTTTTTTCTTTTGAAGTAAGCTAGGAGTTTTTCTACTATTATCCTATCCTAATACTTCTAATCATGTAAGGATGTTGTCTTTTATATTAGCATCACCATCTATAGGGGGGGAAAGGTCATAAAGATGGATGACCATTAGCCTTTGGGAAATTTCAAAATAAAGGTCACTCTTAGATTTGTTCATGTTTCAAAGATGCATTTGGTTCTATTTAAATACATCAAAAGTTTTGTTCAACTCTGATATGAAATGGTACATGCCTTAGAAGAGGACTTATCATAGGGTGGATGGATCCCCTAGTGAAAGCTACCAAAGAAACGATAAGTATGGGGGTTTAGATGGAAAAATGCAAAAGAAAAGGATAAGCCCCGTGAGCCACTCGCAGATGTGACTCACCACTTAAGCACTTATAAACCAATACTTCACCGGATGTGATGCACCAGTCCAAAATGATGGGTTGCTCGCTAGCATAACCTTGCTTAAGGGTTGCTATGAGTTAGGGAAGAACTTCACAAGGAAAGAACTCAAAAGGGAAATTTCATTAATCTGTCATAAGTCTCTACAAAACCCTATACACATGAGCTATTTATACATGATGACAAAGTTGTAAATAAAATGACTCAAAGGATGTCATAGTGGCATTCCTTTAAATATAATATAAAATATCAAGGCAATTTTAGAACAATACAAGAAATGGAAGTCTAAATAACACAGCTAAAAAAATAGGTAATCAAATGAGCTATTCAGATGATGAGTTGTTGAACTAGGCCAATGAGCTATTAAGACTCTAATGACCTATTCCAGGCTAATATGTAAATTTAGTCGAGTTGTTTTGCTGATCAAATTTTACCTAACCTAATCTGAGCTGACATGATTAAGCTGACCTTCTTGTTCTGGCTTGATTAATCTAACCTATCTATCCTTGATGGCTTTTCCCACAAAGAGCGCTTCAAGAGGTCTTCATACAAGCTTATTAATAGGTCCGTACACAAAGTTACCTTTAGAAGGTCTTCCCATGAGCTATTCGACATTTCTCCACATGGAGAGCACTTTAGTAGATCTTCATAAGAGCTCATGAACAGGTCTTTGATGAGTGTAAAATTACACTCATCCTTTATGTTATTTTCTTAGATATTTTAAGTTATTTTGATTTAATTGAAATTACTATCAATTTGAGTTTTTTTTTTTTTTTATTTCAGGACTCAGATAAAGCAATGAGATGAAAAGATAAGAATTCAAGTGATTTTTTAAAGGAATTGCATTATTTTGAAGGATAATCTGAAAATAACAAGTGTAGAAGAGAATTCATTCAAGAATAAAGCTAAGGTAATGACCACAGTTACCCTTCACATGACCGTAAAGCCCACATCCTTAATTTCTAATTCTTATTTGAAGAATTCTTAAACAAGTACAAGACCATGGTCTACTACTGTAGCCATGTTGTCCAACTATAATCCCCTCATCATCAATTTCTACACAATTTCTCGAATAATTATTGCAAGAAGTCAACACCTAGACTCCACGGTCATGTACCTACCAATGGACTAGCAATGACTTTGATTCACTTGCCATTTACAGATTTTTTTGCCTAGGCATTATAAATAGATGATGGACACATGTACAAAAAGAGGAGAGACACAGATAAGCATAGGGAGAAGTCTTTTTCCTAAGGTTTAGTCCCTTTCTATCATGAAAACATGTATCTTTATCATGCTTGTAATGTAGAAACAACGAAATCTAAGCCTATAGCCATTGAGGCAACATGTAACAAACAATAAATGTTCTTATTTTAATGAAATTATTTTAATCTTATTAATTCGATTACATGTTTTGTTTAGATTTAGTTATTATTTCTAGAGTCTCAACTTAATTATCTAATTTTATGTATTGAAGTCTCAAGACCAATACATGAATAGATCCATCATAATTGAAAAGATTTGCTATAAACTTAAAGATAAGTTGTGGACTTCTTTTTGGAATTAAAAGTTATTTCTAGTTTGGTTTGTAAAATTCTTGTTCTTAATGTTATTCTAAGGAGTTCTATTCTAAGAAGCAATTCAGGTAAAACATAATTCAAATGAGAATTTAATAAAGAAGCGATTCTTACTAAATTAGCAATCGAATTTCTCCAATCAATAAGACTAAGAATTTCATTAGAAACCCTAATTTATGACATGTTAATCTCTTGGTGATCAAAGTCTAAACATCCTCATTTATAGTTAATTAGTATTATTCCACTATTAAATGCATAGCTAATTTCTTATTAGTTTCTATTTATTAATTTCCATTCAATTGATCATAGATGCTACAATCTATTTTAGTTAGATTAATTTAGTACAAGTGAGTAAGTGTTTAGTTCTAATAGGATCGACAACCCTGAACTCTATAAGTCCTCTATACTATTACTTAACAGGTACACTTGCCTAATAAGAACGAAATATACCCCATCAAGTTTTTAGCGCTATTGCCGAGGACTATTGATTTTTTTTTTTCTATTTCTTTCTATTAAGTCAATTAAAATCCACTTTGAATTTTCTTGTTTGCGTTAAGGAAATTTGGAGAAATGGCCAACGACGATGAAGTACCAAAAACTATGTTAGACTATATTAAACCATTCCAATATAACAAGACTAGCGATCACTATAAACAAATTTATGATTTCACCAATCATCATCTAGATGGTTCAGCAGCAATTACGATTTAAAGGCTCTCTAGAAGAGGATCTACATATACAAATTGCAAATTTCTTAAAGATATGTGCCACTTTTAAAACCAATGGAGTTATGGATGATGGAGTAACATTAAGATTATTTCCTTTTTCTTTGCAAGGGAAAGCAAGGTAATTATTAGCCTCACTTCAAAAGGATTTAATTACATCATGGGACATCGTAACAAAAAAAATTAGAAATGTATTTTTTCTCTAACTGGAACAGCTAAGCTTCATAGAAATATCTCGTCATTCGCTCAGTCTGACGATGAGATGATTTATGATGCTTAAGAGCATTTTAATGAGTTGCTCAAAAAGTGTCCTAATCACCCTCTATCACTTTAGATGTAGGTACAAACATTTTATAATGAATTGAATTTGCTACTAAGCAGTTTGTTGATACATCTATAAGTAGGACATTAAATTCAAAGACACTTAAATCATTGGGAAGGTGCTAAACCTAGTAAGAAGAAATCAAGAGTGATGGATGTAGAATATACCACAACCTTAGCTACGATGGTGGATGCACTAAATAAAAGGTTAGATTCTTATCCTATGTTAGTACAACTTTCTATGATGCCTAGTGTAGTTAACTTAAGAGGATATATGGCATCTTATTATTAGAAACCATTTAATCATTGCATGAATTAATGAGTTTTTCAATATTTACCTTATCACAACTGTGAAGAATGGGATATGGAGTGTTTTTCTTATGCAAGTGATTATTTTTATGCAACTTAACCAAAGAATGTTAATATTCCTTATGGATTTCAAGCTCAACTTCCAAAAGAGGAAAATTTTGAAATTGAAAGAGGTGTTGACTAGTTGTATACAAAGCAACAATACTAGGTTATTAAGCATTAAGAAGCAAATAGAGCAACTTAATAAGATTTTGGTTGAGAAGAAACTAGAGTTCTTGCCACAAGCTCAAGCTAAAGTTGTGACTTTGAGAAGTAGTAAGGAGTTTTAAGTTGCCAAGCATCCTGAAAAGACACCAGTCAGCCCTCACCTAAAGATGGAAGAGCCAAAGGATAAAGTTACAAAAACTTAAGAAACACCCAAAGAAAAACCAAAACCCCAAAAGGTCAAAGAATATAAACCACTCATCCCATATCCTTAGAGGCTACGGAAGGAATGCTTAGATGAGCAATGCAATAAGTTCTTAAACTTATTTAAATAATTACAAATTAATTTACGTTTTGGGGAAGCTTTATCATAGATGCCTAAATATGTGAAGTTTTTAAAGGAGCTACTATCCAACAAGAAGAAATTAAAGGAAATATCCATGGTCATGCTCATTAACGAGTGTTCAAGCATCCTACAAAACAAGCTACCTACAAAACTAAAGGATTCAAAGAGTTTTACTATCCCTTGTCTCATTGCAAATTCATCATTAAGAAAGCATTAATCGATTTAAGTGTTAACGTAAATTTAATGCCTTATAAATTATTTAAGTAACTAGGCCAATGTGAACCTAAACCAACTAGAATGAGTTAACAATTGGCTAATAGATCAATAACATACTCGATAGGTATAATTGAAGATGCACTTGTTAAAATAGATAAATTCGTATTTCATGTTGATTTTGTGATTTTAGACATTGGCAAGGATATTGAAGTACCACTCATCTTAGGTAAACCATTTTTAATTATAGTCAGTGCTATAATTGATGTTAGCAATAATAAGCTTACACTTAGGGTAGGAGAAGAAGAGATAGTAATAAAAATTGAAGAAGCAATGAGAAAAGGTGTTGAACAGGACAATACACATTTTAGTTTGGATTTCACTGATTTTTCTATATCCAATACTATGCAAGAATTACTATTTGAGAATCCTTTAGAGTCATGTTTGACACAAGGAATCTCAAAAGAAGCATCTAGTGATATAGACATAGTCGAAGTGGAAGCTTAGTTAGAAATCAATCCTTTAACTGAGGAGTGAAGAGTTGAAAATTTGAAGCATATAAAGGAAGTGAAATTAAAACCCTCCATTGAAGAGCCACCCGAGTTAGCTCTGAAGTAGCTACCAAATTATTGGAGTATGCCTTCTTGGAGGAAAACTTGAAATTACTAGTGATAGCTTCCGTAGGATTAACTACCCAACAAAAAGAGAAGCTCCTCAATATGCTGCGGGATCATAAAAGGCCATCCCTTGGAAGATTTTCTGAAATGACGTGAATTATTCCTTCATTCTATACACATAAAATTCTACTTAAAGAAGGTCAGAAACCTATAGTACAACCGCAAAGATACCTAAACCCAAATATGAAGGAAGTAGTCAAGAGAGAAGTAATCAAGCTTCTAGACACAAAAATGATCTACAATATTTCTAACAATTATTGGGTTAGTCTTGTGCAAGTTGTATCTAAAAAGGGAGGCATGAAAGTAGTAGCAAATGAGTGGAACAAGTTGATTCCAACAACAATAGTCGTAGGCTAGTAAGTCTATATTGACTACTAGAAACTTAATGACACCACAAGAAAATATCATTTTCCCTTACCCTTTGTTGACGAGATGTTAAAGCAATTATCAAGTCACATGTTTTATTGCTTTTTAGATGGTTTATTCAATTATTTTCAAATTCCAATTCCTGTAGAGGATCAAGAGAAAACTATGTTTACATGTACTTATGATACATTTGCATATAGAAGAATGCCCATTGGTCTTTGTAATGTACCCACAACTTTTCAACGATACATGATGGCAATTTTAATGACTTTATAGAGGACATAATGAAAGTTTCTATAGATGATTTCTCGATTTTCAAGAATTCATTTGATAATTAACTTGAGAATCTGCAAAACGTTTTGGCTAGGTGTAAAAAAGCTAATTTAGTTTTAAATTAAGAAAAGTATCGTTTCCTAGTACAAGAGGGGATAATGCAAGGACACAAAGTGTCTTAGAAGGGTATAAAAGTAGACAGTGCTAAAATTGATACTACTACAAAACTACCTCCTCCCACATCTATTAAAGCTATAAATAGTTAACTAAGACATGTCGAGTTTTATAAAAGGTTTATTAAAGATTTTTCAAAAATGGCTTGACCTTTAACCCTGTTATTTGAGAAAGATACTCTATTTATATTTTCTCAAGATTATTTACGTAGATTTAATACTTCAAAAGATAAATTAACCCATGCCCCAATTATGGTATTCCTAAATTGGAGCTTACCATTTAAGCTAATGTGCAATGCTAGTGACTATGCTATAGGGGTAGTGTTAAGTCATAGGTAAGAGGAGCATTTCCTATCGATTTATTATGTAAGCAAGATTCTCACTGAAACTTAGGAGAATTACACCACCATAGAAAAGGAACTCTTGGCAATAGTCTTTACCTTTGATAAATTCGTGTCATATCTTATCCTTTATAAAGTTATTGTTTACACTAACCACTTTACTTTATGTTATTTGTTAAACAAGACATATGTCAAGTCGAGATTGATTAGGTGGATTCTCTTACTTCAAGAATTTTACATGGAAATTAGATACAAAAAGGGAACAGAGAATTTGGTAGCTAACTGTTTCTCATGCCTAGAAAATCCTTCATTGGAAAAGCTTAATGAACAAGAGATTAATGATGAGTTTCCAAAAAATAAGCTACACCAAGTCCTTAGGAAACCCCCTAGTTTGCAAACATAGCTAATTATCCAAAAGTTAGGAGTGTTCCTTAAGGACAATTATAAATAAAAAAAAGTTTTTCCCTGATGTCAAAAGTTGTTTTTGGGAAGACTCATATTTGTTTAAAATCAATGTAGATCAAATAATTTGTAGATGTGTGTCTTATTTAGAATATTGGCAAATTTTAGAACATTGTTATGCAGGACCAATAGGAGGAAACTTGAGCGTGAATAAAACATCTCATGAAGTCCTCAAGTGTGGTTTCTATTAGCCAACATTATTTAGAGATGTCCAAAAGTTTGTTGAATTATGTGATAGGTGTCAAACGGCATGAAACATATCTAAAAGAGGTGAAATGCAACAAAACCTGATTTTGATCCACGAGATTTTTTATATTTGGTTATTGATTTTATAGGACTATTTCCGAATTCAAACAAAAACAAATATATCTTAGTAGCTATAGATTATGTATATAAGTCGGAAGGAGCACAATCTCTACCAACTAATGATTTTAGGGTAGTAAGACAATTCCCAAAAAGTTTATTTTCTAGATTTGATGCTCTTATAGCACTCATAAGTGATAAAGGAACTCATTTTTGCAATATCCAATTAGAGAAGGTATTGAAGCTATATGGAGTTAAGTATAGAATTGCTACTCCATACCTAACCCCCTACCCCACCCAAACTAGTGGATAAGTTATAGTAAACAAGGACCTTCAATGAATCTCATAAAACACCATCAAGTACAATTGTAGAGATTGGTCTAAGAAGCTCGACGATGCTCTTTGGGATTATAGGACTACTTACAAGATGTCAATTAGAACAACCCCATATCGGCTTATGTATGCTAAAGCATGTCATTTATCCATAGAAATTGAGAATAAGGCCTACTAGGCCATAAAGTATGTTAACCTTAATCTGAGCATACAAGTAGCTATAGGAAACTTTAAGTAAATGAGCTTAAAGGACAACGAGACATAGCCTATGATAAAGAATATTCAAGGATAGAACCAATTGATATCATGACAACCAAATTAAGCAAGGAAAACAATTGAAAGTTGGAGATAAAGTACTGCTATATCAATCCTAGTAAAAGCTCTACTTAGGTAAACTTAGATCTAGATGACCAGGACGATACACTATAACATAGGTATTCCTGTATGTAGCAGTGGTGATTTCAAGTCTTGAGAATGGAACTTTCAAGGTAAATGAGTACCAACTTAAACTATACTTATGAGGAAAGTTCGAAAAAGATAATAATCTTGAGCATGACCTCCATTCGATCAAAGAAAATGGGTAACTTCAATCTTAACACGTTGAGCAAACTATGTTAACCAAAAGAGCTTCTTAAGAGGCAACCCAAGCAAATTTTATTTCTCTTTTACTTGATTTTCCATTTTGTGTCTTTTTAATTAAGGTTTAGTTATATAATAATTCAATACAAGTTGTTCTCAAATTTTCTGAAATGTTCCAGAGATAAATGCAATTGATAAGGATATGTGGTGATTAAGGAAGAAAGTGGAAAGGAATCATGATTGTAAACCAAAGCATAGAGCTCAAGGAAGAGAGGTAAGAATGAATCCAAAAAGGAGCATAGAAAGACCACACCCATGGTCTTAATCATGTTCCTTTCATAAAAAATTACACTTAATTTTGAACTTTGAATTTTCATTCTAGATGATCATGGTCTAGGACCACGCCCATGTTCCCAGCCGTGTACTTGTAAGATGTGGAAAGTACGTAATTTTACACTTGAAAATTCATTTGAGGGAACCATGGGCAAAGACCACACCTATGATCTTAATTGTGTTCCCCTCATTGAAAAATTACACTTTAAAGAATTTTAAGAACTTGATTTTAGGAAAGACTACGAGCAAAGATTATGGCTATGATCTTGACCGTGTACTTGCAATGATAATTAATCAAGATACATTTGAATCTTGTTTGATTGAAGTGTATGTCACTTTCCTAATCTAGAACCCTTTTACCTAAAATTAACTTTCCCTTTTCATAAATAACTTTCCTCTTGTTAATATGCAATGTATATTCAAAGTAATCTCTTAAAATACATGTTCCCTAGACTAAAAGATGTAATTACTACTTTTCTAAAGAGTAAGTTGCTAATCTAGAATTCTAACAATAATATAGAAAAGTAGTATTTAAGTAACCCCTTAACTTTAAATAGCTTTATCGTATTCCCAAATTCCTAAATACTAACCTAAGATACTAAGTGTACGGAAGAGATAAAAACCTCCAACACAACCAATGGCACCAAGAACCACCTGTTGCACAACCCGTAGGAACTCTTCTCAACCTATATTGGAAGAGGGTCCTCTTGCCACACTTCCACCACACTTAAAACACATGTTGGAATTTGACTACCCTGATCATCAAATGCATTATGAAATCCTTGCCACAAAGACTTTTTCTCCATTAAGTTTTATAGATTGGGAAGTGTTAAAACTAAACAACATGAAATCCAAAGTTTGTGCTTATGGTAGAATAAGGGGGTTAAGATAGGTTATTTAACATTTAAGAACCCGTACACAAGGAACTAACCATAGAGTTCCTTACCACCTTATCCCTAAAACATGACCAAGTACCATGTAATGCCTAAAACACTGTTTACTTCCAACTCTGAAATACTAAGTTCAATCTCTTTATAGCAGAAGTTGGAATTTTGATGGGACTTTACAATGTGGAACTTGTCTATTCACCTAAGTTTTACATACTTCCATGTGAACTACCCCAAGGTGCCATCCCTACCACTTATTGGCTAAAATGGAGTGGTGAGAAAATTTACAACCCAAAATTTGCACAAGGATCTCACTTGAAAAACCTAACATACCGAGTCCTCCATTGATTACTCACCCATACCATTAGTGGGAGAGGAAAAAGCACTAGTGGTGTTATGGCTATACATAAGGTCTTTTACCTCTATAGCCTAGTAAAAAGATATCTAATCAATATAGCTGTTGCATTCACTTTCTATATGCAACACCAAGCATTCAATACCTGAGTAAATCAATTAGAATGTTGGCCATATGTGATGGTTTTAGCAAAACAACTCAAACTCCTTGACAACCTACAATTGACTATGATTTGGAATGTCACCTCGATGAGTCTATCCACTTTCCACCAGATGGGACATCCCAGATGAAGTTAGCAAGACATCCCCAAAAAGAAAAAAAAAATGTGAAAAACTCCACTAATAATGATGCATTGGTGAAGGAAGTGAAGAAATTGAAAATAGAAGTTAAGAAATTGGTGGATTCCTAAGAGATAATTGAACAAATCCATTAAAAGGTTGTTTAGGTGTCAAACTAGGATGATACAGTTTTGTAGCAATCTTGCCAATCAAGTCAAGGTGAAAATTCCTCCACCAATGGATGAGGAATTAATTCTTGCAGAAGTGGATGAATTTACAAGATAAGGAGGAGGAAGCAACATCAAGGACACAGGAGGAGACTACTAAGGGCAATGAGGAGAATGAACCAATAAACATTGATTCGGAAGATGAGACCAGCAAAGAAGACTTTGAACTTTTTTAGATATTTAGTGTTTATTTGTTTTCTGTTTAGGTATTCTTCAATTTTGATGTTTCGATGTTCAGTTCCAATAAGTGATAGTTAGGTAATTGCATTTTTTAGTTTTCATGCTTTTATTTTTTCAAATTTATGTTCAAGTTCATTCCATTCAATGAAATAATGAAATTTTCCCTTTTGTCACGTACAATTTTGTTCTCTTTATTTCAAGTGTGTTTGTTTATATATGTCTCTTGAGCTAATAACTCCAAATCATCCATGGTGAATTCTCATGAATGCTTTGAACAAATCTAAATATTCAGGGGAGTATCATTTTTCCAATATCTATATTTTCTTCTCCACTATACTTTTATCGTTTGCAATTATTTTTCCTATATTTTAGAATTAGGTACATTAAGGACAATATACCAATGTAAGTGTAGGGAAGGGGTATACTACTATCATTCAATAACTAAAGTGTTATTGTTTTAACCCCTTTGTTTTCTAATTTATAATCCCCATGTAATTCTCACTACTAGTTTGCTTTGGGAAAAAAAAAAAGGAAAGAAAAGAACAAAAGAAAAAGAAAGGGTGATGAAAGAAAAATTGATAAAAATCAACCCTAGTCCCTTAGAAGAGTAAGGTATTTTCCAGTTATCAATGTTAATTCTAAGAACAACTAATTTAACAAGGATCAACCATAGTACCTCTAAAAAGCAAGGTGCCTTCCCACTACTAATAAGCTTCGTTAATTAATTTAATTAAAAAGCCAATCAACAAAACTCTATGTTAGGGGAATGCGCATGGAATGAGTAGATACAACATATATTCACTCTTGATTATGGTGCTTGATAGGGTTAGAAGAGATTTGTATATATCTTAGCTAAATAAAAAGGAGTCATGTATGGTTCTTACATGACTAAATAAAACTTGAACTAATTTAGGGGAGATTCCTTGGTTAAATCACATGATCAACATTGATTTATACGAATTAACCATTGAATTCTAGTATTTGTGTTTAAGATGCATTGAAAAGGTGAATAAGGAGAAGAGAATAGAAGTTACTAGAAAGATTTAAGGGATGCATCATCTATTTGTAAGGTTAATTCAAAATTTTTATGAATTCCAAAATAATAGACGTTCAACTAAAAATTCTTATCTTAATTCCTTTTATCAATCCGTACTAAAGATTGATTAATTTTCTTGAGGACAAGCAAATGTTGTGTTAGGAGATTTGATAAGCGTAAAATTACACTCATCCATTATGTTATTTTCCCAGATATTTTAAGTTATTTTGATTTAATTCCACTAAAATTGCTATTTATTTGAGTTATTTCTTGATTTCAAGACTCATTTGAAACAATGAGATGAAAAAATGAGAATTCGAGCAATTTTTGAAAGAAATTACATCTATTTGGAAGAATAATCCAAAGATAGCAAGTGTCAAAGAAAATTCATTCAAAAATAAAGCTAAGGTGATGACCACTATTAACCTTTCCTTAGCCATAAAGCTCATGTCCTTAATTTCCAATCAAAGTTTAAAGAATTCTTGGACAATTATAAGACCATAATCCACTATCACGGCCATATTGTCCAACCTTGATCTCCTTGTAATCATTTTCATAACAATTTCTCAAAGAATTATTGCAAGAAGAAGTACAAACCTAAACTTTGTGGCGGTGTACTTACCTATAAACCTGCAATGACTTTGATTCACTTGTCATTTAGAGATTATTTTACCCAAACATTATAAATAGATGACAAATATATGTACAAAAAGAGGAGAGATAGATATAGGTATAAGGAGAAGTCTTTTTCCTAGGGTTTAGTCCATTTCTATCATGAATACATGTATCTTTATCAAGCTTGAGCATAGAAGTGGCGATATCTAGGGCTATAGCTATTGAGGTAACATGTAGCATATGATAATTATTCTTATTTTAATAAAATTCTCTTATTCTTATTAATTCAATCATGTGTTTTGTTTAGATTAAGTTGTTATTTTGAGTCTTAACTTAATTACCTAATTTTATTTATTGAAGTTGTAAGACCAATACATGAATAGATATACTGTAATTTGAGAGATTTACTATAAGCTTAGAGATAAGTTATGGACTTCTTTTGGAATTAAAATTTAATTTCTTGTTTGTTTGGTAGAATTCTTATTATTAATTCCATTCTATAGAATTCTATTCTATAGAGTAATTCAAGTAGAACATAATTAGGATTAGAATTTAATAGAGAAATGATTCCTATTAAATTAGCAGTTGAATTCCTCCAGTTAATAAGAATAAGGATTTCATTAGAAACCTTAGGCTACTACATGTTAATCTTTTTGTGATTAGAGTCTAGATATCCCCATTTATAATTAATTATTTTTATTCCATTGTTGTGTCTATAGTTAATTTCTTATTAGTTTCTATTTCTTAATTTCCATTTAATGTATCATTAATACTAGAATCCATTTTAATTAGATTAATTTAGTACGGATGAGTGAGTGTTCATTACTCATGAGATCAATAACCATATACTCTAGAAGTCCTCTATACTATTACTTGAAAAGTACACTTGATTAATAAGAGCAGTATATACCCCATCAATCTTCATGCTACAAAGAGCTCCTAAATAGGACTCTAACATATGTAGAGCTCATAAACAAGTCTTCAACATATGAATAGCTCATAAACAAATCTCTAGCACATAGAGAACACATGAGAAGGTCTTCACCATAGCCTAAAACTTAGTAATGAGTTAGCGTAGTACCCCATAGCCTATCAAACTCAAAGGTACCATAGCCAACCATCTTGCAGTTTTGAAATTATTTTACTTTTTTATTGCATGGTTTTAAGTTTATTTTTGGAAAATTTTTTAGGGAAGATACAATTAAAACTATCATTCAAAACACATAGTAATAACATTAGTAGCTTCAAATTCAAATTAATGAGTAATCATTTAGTAACTATTTTTGATGATTCATCATAATTGCAATATCAATGTGATTAACACCATTTAACAATACCAAAAGTAACATGCAAATAGTTTCAAGCAATTAAAACAATTTAGAGCTTTTGTAAAATTCCATACACATCAAGTACAAGAATACATAGTAATTCCAACTATCAATTTTTAGAGTATATAATAAAATCAAATATTGCCATCTTGAATTAATTTTGATGTCATACTCTAGTTTAAGGGTTATAACTATTATGTCCAATAAACATAATCATATGCATTAAACTTTTCATAGGATGCCCAATAATTTCTAATGGAGTTCCAACCTTACTAAGTAGGGCCTCGACCTCCAGACCACTTACCTTGGCAAGACTTTAAGGCATCTAGAGGTTAGCCCAATAGATCCTATCCTTATAACCTACCAAAGACTAGTCCCAATACAAATTCAAGTCATTGCAACATCCTTTCCCCACTTAAGCTGAAGTATTCACTTTAGTCCAAGCTGCTTGGCTCTGAACTCTCAACCTTTTAACTTCCCAAGTCTTTTACTCTTAAGCTACCCTTAAAAGATCTACCCAACCATAACATCATCTCCGTAAGCATAAGTAACAACTCAAGTCCTATACCGACACATTCCAACTATGTTATGCCTAGATACCCCGAAGTCTACCTAGGTTCTTCCCCTTCTCTTAAGAGGATCCCAATCTATTTCCAAACTCACTACAACCAAGCTGACCTAACTTTCGCACATGAACCATAACAGCTCAGCTATGCTTAATCTCCACTTTCTTCTGTATAGTATCTTTGCTAAAATACGATACCAACAAACTTTAGACTCATGGTGCCTTTTTTATATATGTACTAATATTCTTTTTGTACTTTCTCTTTTATATCCTAATTTATACATGTTCTAAGCAGTTAGATTATAATTACCCTGTTGTGATTTCAAGTATCACTTTTGTTGGCCTAAGAGACTTACTATAAATAGCCTCTTATGATGTAGTTAGAAACATATTTTGACACTATTAATGAATATTTTGTTTTCTTATGAGAATTCTCTCTAAATCATCTCCTATACTCATATCTAACTCAATAATAGTTAGGGTTAGTGATGAGTGGACCTCATTCCCCTACTTGTTAGTCATATCAAGTGAGAACAAGTTGTGTTAAGCTCTCTAGTGAACCGCATCCATAGGGTTACTTCACAAAGCTATTGTTATAGTCCATTCCATTACCATTTTCTTATTACGAAGGACCCATATCATTTATGATAAGCTTAGTTATCATTTAGCTCCTATGTACACTAAGTTACCACTCCCATGGTCACCATCCTATAAATACATATTCCTATTACATTTCAAACTTAGGTTCTAATACCATTTTAACTATCATGCCTCTAGTTCAACAGTAGTGTGGTAGTATGCCACATATAGCATTTACATATTGCAAGTAACATGTTCTACATTAGAGGGTGGGTTTCTAATCAATCTTCATACTTAAGAAACTATTATTAAGTTTAAGAAAAGCATTTATGAAGATTTGGAATTATCGAGTGAAAACTTGCTTTGCTAAGTAAAACTCAATTCGGTCCCTCAAACTACAACCATGCATCAATTCTAGATAATATAGTGGAATTCCTCATTATTCAACAAATAAAACGGCTCAAAGGCCACCAATATCATACAAAACTAACTTATCCCCAAAGCCCTACAACAAAATCTCAGGATTGTCAAAATAACATTCAACCGAGAAACTCCATTATAATAATCTCTCAAAAGAATCATAATACAATCATAAAAACTTGATGTACATAACACTAATCACGTTGCAGTACTAGTCAATAGATCCCTCATCACCTCTAATAACCCTTAACCATTACATAGCGTTCATTGGTACCTAGGAAACACAAAAGAATGAGCTCTAAAAAACCTAGTACAACAGCAAACACAACCATACACCATATGTCACACAAACTTATTTCTAATATAACAATCAATTCCATTTAGACATGTAATTAGGCATGAAGGTAAACAAGCAACACTAGAGTACTTATGACTCTTAATAAACTAAAGGAATCAGGGGACTGATCATATCACAATAGGCGTCAAGGGTACCATGTCACCAAAAGCAAATCAACAAGAAGTAGTACATGTAGAACAAAAAATGCATTGCCATCAAGCTCATCTTGACCACTCCTCATGTCCATCCCAAAAACTACCCACCACACCAACGTGGCCTACAACTGTCTTAGAGTATTACACTACTATCGTGGCCTAAGTTAATAACATAGTAATAGTATATATAAACAATTTGCCATACCATATAGGCATAAGCATTATCATCCTAAAGCTCTGACTCGTAGACACATAGCTTAGTCCAAGGTTGTCACCCTTTAGATCTTTAACCACACACAAGCAGCACACAACTAGTTTTAACCAAGTTTACATATTAATTTGGTTTTACATAACCTAGATTTCTAGTAAGCAACACCAAGGTTACTACTTGCTTGAACGATCTCAAACCACAAGAAATTACCATTCTAGTTCTGATTTGTAATTAACCACATCCATACTCGAAAATCAATTGTCACATCATCAATAGCAGAAGTCATTAATATAAGTTAGCTTTTTATTCTTATAACAAGTATACTATAATCAAGTTTGTTAAATTAATCAACCATTTGATTAATTATCGATTACTATTACTTAATTACCTATTTGAACTTGTCACTTTGTGAGATTTATCAATTTACTTGTAATAATAAAGCCAAAATTCCTCTTATGGTAATAAGGTCCATTTAGGTCATGGTTTGTAGAGGTTAGTGGTCCTAAATACTCTTGAAAGGGGAATCAAGCCCATATTTAATTAATTAATTTTAAATAATCTCTTTAGTGATTTATATTCTTAATTATCCAATTAAGTCCCCAATTGTCTTATTAGTTTCAGGGCCTTATAATGCTTTAGGCCCATAAGACTTATGTATAGTTAAGGCCCATATATAGTATAAGCCTTAAAAGAAATGGGCTAAACTCAATTTGGTAGAAGTTAACCAATAAGACTATTTAATTAATAATTTAATTGGGCCTTAGTCCAATTCATCTATTTTATATTTTATCCCATTTTCTTCCTTATGATTCTCATGTCCAAATTCTTATTATTTCGTATTAAGGACTAATTCTTACTAGGTTTTGACCTTATGGACCTTTTAAAGTATGACCTCTCGAAAGAGCTAATGGACCAAGGAGATTTGGGGAATTGGAATAGGTCCATTAGTGTGTAGTTGGGCCAAGTTGTTAATTCATAATCTAGGCCCAATTTCTAATTTACTTCATAAGTCCAATTTCCAATTTATTGAATTAAATAAATTTAGGCTTAAGTGCTCTTATTATATAAGGGTGGCATGGAAGGCCTTGAAAGAAAGGTTTTAGAGGCAATGCTTAGGCCAATTTGGTGGGCACCATGGGGTTTTCATCTAGCCTAGGCCTAACAATTAAATTGCCTTGTTTTTAGTCCACTTTCCTTTTTGAAGCCCTTTAAAATTTTAACACTTATAACTAAGAATTCTTTATTATTCTAAGTGTAATTCCACATCAAAATTTATATCAACTTACATCATCAAGCCAAAAGCAATTAGTGCTTACTATTGAATAAGTTTCTTTAGCTTGAGTTAGGCTAAAAGCATAGAAAACTTTAGTGTGAGCTCATGAATGCACACCTTAAATAGCTGCTAAAAATATGCAAAAACATAATAGAAAAAACTTATTTCACATCCTAAGATCTCGTCTTTATTTATCCATATCAACATACAAGCACTCATATCGTCATTTATGATTAAAATCTCATTTTCTTCATCATATTTACTATGTAACAATGTTGGAAATTTAGATATTCAACACAAGTAACATCCTTTAATGGTCAATGTCATATCTTTTAACATCTACACAACGTATATGCCATACACTTCATTCATATATCATATTTAGCATCAAACAAATTGAAATGTAACTTAAGCTCTTATTGAACATGAAGGATACATCTTATCAAGTCTATAAGCATGCTGAAATTTCTAGAAAAACCACATATTAATCAATTTCAAGTAATTAACCCTACATTTAATGCATAATCATTACAAAATCATCTTATATACTCATTTCAACTTCTAATTCATTATGTAGCTAATAAAACACCATATAAGTCACAACTTAAACATATTTAAAGTTCTAAAATACAAATTGAAAGAAGAAAACACCCAAAAATTCACAAACATGTGGCAGCAACCCTGGGGTTTGGGTTTCTAAAACACAACTCAACTAACTATTAATGTAATCATCTAAATCCTTGTCTAATTCAAAATTGACATGAGAATCAAATAAATATCACTTGGAACTAGCAAATATCACTCAAAATCACAAGTTTAGAGTCTTAAACATCACTAGAGGTAGCAACACAAATAGGGGTTTTGATGTCTCATACTTTGTTCAACTAAAACTCAAACAAACCTCTATAAACTCCATTAAATCATAAGTTAGAAACATATCTTGTGATGAATCCACCAAAATCTTGCTTCCTCTTTCTTAGCTACCTCCTAATCTTACTTCTTAAAGGAATTTCTTCAAGATCTAAGTAGAAATCTTCTAGTAGAACTCTTAGTCAGAATCATAATCATCAAAATTATTTGCTAAACTCTTCAAATCACCAAACGAGTTTGAAAAGATCTTACATTTCTTTCCTTATTGCTAGCACCAATAAGGGTGTGCCCCCAAAAGTTCTTAAATACTCTCAAAACCTAATGAAAACATCAAGAACTAACTTAATTAGTAAGGGTTTAATGATAAAACTTAGGGGTTTTCTTATAAGGTTTCAAGTTTAGGAAATGTTAGTGGATTTTACCTTAAAAAGTAGAGCTAGGAATAGAAATAGGGCTAGGACAAAGAAAAATTTTGCATAGTGAGGGTTTAAATGATGGTTCTAGGGTTTTCTAAAACCTTAAAAGTATGAGAGGACTATGGTAACCAACTTTTTACTTTACTTTCTCAAGCCTTTTAATTCTAGGGCTTTTTCTATCCCTATTTAATTTCCAGCCTAATTAGGATTTAGCATACTCCAAAATGTTATTTAAATTGTCTAAACTTAAGTTTTAACCTTCCTCTTTAAAAAAACAATAGAGGGGTAGTTTGGTTATTGTAAAAAATATTTAACCTTAAAATTTAATTCTTTTTACATATTAATTTTAATTTGCTTAAAATCTCGTTTCAAATGTGTTTAGGCTTGAAATTCGGTGGTTTTTTTTTTAAATAACCGAGTGTAAAAGTAAAATGATCATTTTTTAGAAAAAGTAGCCCTAAGATTTGAAAAGTCACTTTAAATTGTACTTTGAAAATTCTCTTTTGTCTAAAATTGAGTTTTCATCATTTTTTATAATCCTTATTAAGTGTTTGAAACCGTTTTCTGGTAGAATTTATCAAAATTTTACGAAGGTTAAAAAGTCATTTCGATAAAATTTACCTATAAAATTTAGAGACTCTTCTTTGAAGAGTCCTTGAAAGGTCCTTTTTATTTATTCAATGATTTATGAATGCTTGGGGTATTTCACAAACACGATAACAAAGGCTTTACTAAGGGATAAAATTATCACTTGTCGCCGGATAGTTGATGTAATGAAACCCCATATGAGTTGAAGGCGAAGATTATTAGGCTTTTGGATCCGACTCACATAGGCCATAGCTACTAATATAATATAATAAAAAAAGGAATGAGACAAAAAAGCACCTCGACTTATCCAGAGAGTCAAAGGATTGAAAAATCAATTTTCTCTCCATTTTTTACCAATTCTTAGCGAAGGGAATTTATTTCAATGATCTGACTTTGAATCCGCAATTGAATGGATTATTAAATCTCGATTACGAAGAAACTTCTCTATAGGAGTGGTGTACGGTACTAAAAGGTCACTGCTTTATAGATCCTTATCAATCTCTCTTAGTTGTTTAGTTAAAATTTGCATTTTGCTATTTCAAGAATTACCATATTTTGTGATTTTATCAAAATCAACTGTTTTTAGTGAGAATTATTTGTCCACTAATATAATTAGCCAAAAGATACACTATAAGTTTATTATTGTTAATAATAGAAGATTTTACGCTATATGGTATTATGATTTTTTCCCTCAATTGTCCTTTTCTACGTTAAATCCTAATATTTATTTATTATTTTTATTTTCAGTTTAATATAGTGTTTATCAAGACAGGCAAGAGGAAAAATATTTTGCCTTTATAGAACATTATTTGATGTAACTTCTACTATGCCTAAAAATTTTCAAATTGTTAATTTAAAGTCACCGAGAAGTTTATAGATCCTAACTACAGATGTCATTTTATTGACATATATGCATTAACGAGTTTAGATTTATGCCGCATTGAAACTATCTTTTTGTTTTTCATTTTGTAGGGTATCGAGGATGACCGATTCTCAAGAACAAGAAAACTAACAGGCAAGATAGGAAGTTAGCTAGACCTGTTAGCAAAAAATGTAAAGGCTCTTTTTAGAAATATACACTCATTGAATTAAGGGGAAATTATAAAGGATGATTTTTTTTTTTTGGTACTTTTGATAAATAAATTAACTTCGCCCACAATTTTCACAAACGCATAGCTTGTATTTTTTTCACTTAGTGTTGATGATAGTTGTGGGTACATCATAGTTTTTATTTGTTCAAAATAATTAATACTATGAAATTGATTAAATTAAATAATATAATTAAAATCCATTAAAAATATAGGAAAAAAGAAAGAAAAAAAGAACAATGATAAATAAAATGTTGAAGAAAATCAAGATAAAAACCTCAAGCCATTTTTTAATAACCCAAGGCTAAGGAGTGACTAGTTTCTACTCTGTGGGTCATGTGACATCCTAAGGTCTACCCTCAAGCCTTAAAATAGTTAGAAAATATCTATGTACGTTGATGGATGATAAAGGTGGGTAAAGAAAGGATTTGAAAATCACTCTATAGTGTTCTTTAACAAGTTAATGGATAGAACATATAGAAGAAATTAATAGAGGATATAGGCAAACAACTTATAAAGAGGCTTCAATTGAAATCTCTCATTAATTTACAACCTTAGTCAAGACCTTAGATCTCATTCCCTCTCCATAATACATAACCTCATGTACTCTCTCTCTCTCTCTCTATATATATATGTGTGTGTGTGTGTGTGTATGCATGTGTGTGTATGTGTAATAGCTTATGCTGTCAAGTAAAGTCTTACATAAATTATGAAAGATTATTGGTATTGATTTGTAATGCCATAGTAATGAATATTTTATCAACAGTAATTAAAAACTTTTGAGTTAAGTAATTACAAAAGGCTTTCTAGTGTTTAATGGCTTAGTTATTAACTACTTTTGGCATAAACTATTACAAATGTTACCAAAGCAACCCACTACTTATAGGTGGATAATTTAGGAATGTTTCAACTTAGTTTAGAGAAGATATTCAAGGAGGACAAAAGTATTGCCAGGGTATAACTCTTGGCATGCTCAAATATGACCTATAAGTTAAGCGTTGTCGAAATGAACTAAATCATACACAAGAGGGATAAGAATTGGTCCTAATTAAAAAGTCTCACAATGAGAACATCATGTGTTTAAAGGAGAGACTGTAATACTCCATGTTGAGTCCTACATAGATTGTATGTAAAAATGTTATTGATTTATAAAGTGATGGTTGTGAATTTTTTATCAACACTACTTATAAATTTTTTAGCCAAATAATTGAAGAATGCCTATTTATGTTTATTGACTTACTTATTGAGTACTTTTAGCTTACATTACACGCATTTTTTCTCACTCTCTTTCTCTAAGAACAACTCGATTTACTTTTTACTAGAATACCTACTAGAGTTTTTGCATGTAATGTAATCAAGGTTTCAAAGAAGGCCGAATTAGATAACGTAAGCTATTGTTCATAGGTTGAAATTTTATGTGATTATCTCTCCGTGAACTATTTGACGCTGGGTTCTAAAGTTTTAACTCTTAAAGAGAAAAAATGGATTGTTATTAAATTGCAAAAGAAACATAAATTGGAGAGAAAAAGACTTGTCCATGACCTTTATTAGAGATTGTAGATAACATGGATTTACTGTTCAATTAGAAGAGACTAGTTTAGATGGAATTTTGAGCTATTGTTCTACAAATTGGTTATTTTGAAATATATTCAATTTATTATACATATGATGATTAAGTGCAGTTGAGTTTAGTGTGATACTTCCATTGAATATAGTATTATTAATTCAATAACAATATTTATTAAAGGGAAATTACAAATAACCCTGCTAAACTTTATCTTACATACGGATTGATTTTCTAAACTTTTAAAGTATTTTTTTTTAACCCCTAAGCTTTTATAAATTAGCAATATAAAAAATATTTCCTTTTTAAATTAAAAAAAGTCACACTATAATTTAAAGCATATTTTAATAAGTTTAAAAGATGTTTACGCATTAAAATCAAAATTTAAGAAAGTTATTCTCAACTTATAGAGATTGTTTACTAATTTATCAAAATTTAGAGAGTCAAAAACCATATATCAAAAACTCGATATTCAATATATACTTAAGTCAAAGTCTACAGGGCTTATTTACATTTTCCTCTTTATTAAATTAATTAATAAGAACCAATAAAAAATTAACATGTGTTCTCTATTTACCATTAATACAAAATCAAAAAATACAGGTTATATAATTAGAAAAATCAAATTACAAGTTATTTAGTTGCAAAATTACCAGAATAGCGGCAATTTTTAAGTAGGTATCTGATGAGTTGATAGATGACTTAATCCTAACTAAGGTTTATTTCGTTGTTCCTTTTTGCAGTTTTGATTTTTGGGTCCATGTTACATATGTTTACAGGCCTAGAATGTTTCTTCATGCAAAACATATGAAGACTAAAAAGGGCAACACACTAATTAATTTAGGGGTGGGCATACAAAACCCGAAGGAAGAGGCGATCCACAAATCGCTAGGACTAGAAGAACGAGAGGGAGGATATGTTTAGGTTGAGAAGCTTAAGCCTGAGGACTCTTCAAAGACAAACTGTTGCTTCCAGCTAAAGAAGGCCTTGGATCACTAAGCAACAAACATTTTTAACTGGATCTCCAAGTCCACCTAACACATCCATACAAGCACCAAGCTTTAACACATCAATTGGACATGTTTCTAAGGTAGCGGAAGGTGTGATGGGCCCGCCACCACCTCCGAGAGGCCTACCGCTACAGAGAGGAAAAGGTGAAGAACATGGTGAAGGCGTCATAAGAGGGGTTAAAATAGGAGGTAACATTCTACCTCCGCCACCACCTCCTGGTCTTGGGTCTCTGGTGGGAGGCAAAATATTGCTACCTCCATCCGATGGAGGGTTTACAAATGGGTGTAAACGCTTCTGCTACCACTTGGTGGATGGCGCACAATTAGAGGATTTTTTTTTTTTTTTTTCCTTTCATATGATCGACTCATTAAGTATTTTATGTCCCAATAGTACTTGCCCTCTTTTTATTCTTTATTTTACATTCTATTACTCTTATTAATTTTGTAATTTTCCTTTACTTTTTTAATCTAGTGAAATTGAAGTATATGGAACTCAAAAGGCAAAGAAATTTAAAAATGCAAACTTGAAAATGTACAAATGTTTTCGACTGAGGTGATGGCTATATCATCATAAACTTAAGTTAAACCAAAAACCCCAAATAGAGAAAGAACATCATTTTTTTTCCATAAGCTGAAACCTTTTTACTGCTTACAGGTTGCTCAAATGCTAGACACAAAACCTAAAAGTTCTTTACCTTTATTGCTTCTTCTTGTGACCAATGTAGCTTATGTAATGTCCAAATCCACAATAGAACCATGTTCTAGCTCGAACTCTTGCAATGCATTGTTGGGTTACGCTCTCTATACCGACCTTAAGGTTTCCGAAGTAGCTTCCTTATTTCAGATCGACCCGGTTTCACTCCTACTGTCTAATTCCATTGATATCTCTTACCCCGATATCGAACACCATATCCTTCCTTCCCAACTCTTCCTCAAAATCCCCATTACTTGTTCTTGTGTTGATGGCATTCATAAATCTGTTTCTACAAAGTATAAAACCCGGCCCTCGGATACTCTTTCAATCATTGCCGATTCGATATATTCGGGTTTGGTATCTCCTGATCAGTTAAAGGAGGCGAACTCGATACCGGATCCTTCAGTTCTCAATGTTGGGGAATCCCTAGTGGTTCCTTTACCTTGTACTTGCTTCAATTCCACTGATAATTCATTGCCCGCTATTTACTTGTCTTATGTTGTTAGGAGTGTAGATACTTTGGCAGGGATTGCAGCGCGGTATTTGACTACGATTAGTGATTTGATGAATGTTAATTCCATGGGAAGTACTGCTATAGGTGTTCGAGATATACTTGCTGTTCCATTGCCTGCATGTGCTTCTTCTTTCCCGAGATATGCCTCTGACTTTGGCCTGATTGTACCCAATGGAAGTTACACCATTACAGCAAGTCACTGTGTTCAATGCAGCTGTGGACCTGGCAATCTCAACTTGTATTGCATGCCTTCCTCGTTGGCGGTCTCCTGTTCAAGCATGCAATGCCAGAACAGTAACGTAATGCTTGGAAATATCACCATGCAGCAGAGCAGCGCTGGATGCAATGTGACTTCATGTAGCTATGGTGGTTTTGTTAATGGCAGTATTGTCACAACTTTGACAACCTCTCTCCAGCCTCGATGTCCAGGGACTCAACAATTTCCAGCTCTTATAGCACCGCCGTCTTCTGTCATCAAGCATTCATCATTTGCTCCATCTCCCTCTCCTATGTCACATGGAGGGGTAGCGGCATCACCAAGGTCCTCAGTAGTGCCTAGTACGGGATCACTCCCTGGATCAAATCCGGCAAATGGACCTACCGGTAGTGCTAAGGCTTCTTCCGATGCCTGCTCATTATCGAATACTTTGGTGGCTTTCTTGGCTTCAATTGCATCAGCATTGGTTTGCATTTCTTTGACATGAGCTCGATATTAGTTAGTCTATATCCGTGATTGTACAAAGAGGGTTCTGCTCATGTCGGTGGTTTGGTTTGGGATCTCCCCCTTTCAGGATGGAGCATGCATCTGGCTCAAATGAGCTCATTGTATTTTGATTCCCTGATTTTGTTGAAGTTCTTATAGCCCTCCTGTTGATTTATTGGACTTGCTTAAACTGCTTTTTGATACGGCTAGAAGAAGACAGATTTTGTGAGCAAAAAAAAAAAAAAAAAAAACATCATTTTTTTTCCCTTTCTATTCTCACACGCAGGCTCTCCATGCACAGTTACACTTATCCATGCTATCAATTTTCTTTTTGTAATATGTAAGTTTTGCAGGGCACTTTGTTGCATGTGAAAGATACATAGGAGCACCAATAGGAACTTAAGGGTGTGTACTCATCCTGACACGAGCCATATGATTTTATATAGTTGAAATACAAATGAACTTTTGCATGAAGATGAATAATATGGAACTAGCAGACGATATTGAAGACTAGGAAGTCATGGAGATACGTGGAGAAGGGAGTAATTATTGCATAGATATTAACGGCGGAGATATGATGTGGGATAATAACAGGAGAGAGATGACGTGGAGAGACAGAGTAGTTAGAGAAGTAGGGAATACTCCTATTTTAACGCAAACCATAATGTTTTCAAATTTTAAAAATCGTGATATTGGAGTAATGGAAAAGTTTGTTGGGAAAAGCAATTGTTGCAAATATGATATATGTAATTGATAAATATACGTTTCTTATATTAATCGATAGCTACTATAAAAATTGGTTTTATTGTTAAATAATATTAAATAGAGGATAAATATATAATTTTAAAGATAATTGTTATTTAAATCCTAAAATGCTTTAATAATATAGATATTATATGTATATAATTTTGTTGATTTGCTTGAACGAATATAAATACAAAGAAATTTAAAATCCACCTATCGTGGAGAAGCTCAACAAGCGACCCAGAACACAAACAAATACAATATGACAAGTGTGCAGATACAAACAATAAATCACGCTAAGAAACTCGACAACAATACAAGTCCTGATTATTAAGAGTTTTATCCCACCTACATGCTCCTTGCTCTGGCTCAAACTTAAGCCTTCCATGCCGACAATCTCCCATTGTAGGAGTACGAATGGCTTCGGGAGAAAAGCACATTTGTTATGATGGTAGTGACATGGATTGCAACTGTGACATTATAGTGCATTATTGTTTTCCAAGCACTATCTGCCTCAAGTGATGACAGATGATTTCAGTTCTTCGTCATTTGTGGTAGCCGGTGTTTCTTTGGTTTTGTCCTCAAACACTTCAGGTTGCAATTTTCCTTGAAAGCTAGTCTTTCCCACGAGAGGTGCCACTGTTATGATGAGGCCTTTTAGTTCTTGAATCAGATGAACATTTGATTGCCCATCTAGAGTTGGCACAGCTGCTTCTACATAGATATTTATTTTCCCGAACTTGGTTGTCGCTGTGCCCCAACTTGCTTTGTTTATGCTTCGTAGAAAGAAGAAACAAAGATAGATGAAAAGAATAAATTCTTTTTTCAAGTAGGTTTGCTGGAATGTTTATGAATTTTATACCGTAAGGAGAAATGTTTTTGCAACTATATCAGCTTTAAATCATATTGGTGATTTTTGTTCTCCCGATTGATGTTTTGATGCTTATATATAACCATTCATTTACCAATAGTGGCAGCTTTTTTTACAAGATGCATAAGGATCTCATTGACTAAAGCTAATTGAGAGGAAATTTTTACGTTATACCTTGAAACTTTCAATTCAACTCTAGAAGTTATAGCTATACAATCTTTGTGGCATCTTTTTTGTAAGAGACATAGCAATCCAGTTGACTAAGTTAAATCAAAAGGAAATTTTTCAGGTGTATATAGAAATTTTCAATTCTAACTCTATATAGCTATAGAATCTCTAAAGAAATCATCTCCTACGTCCAAAACATAGTTTATGCTATAATTTAATTTAAACTTACGACGTATAAATAATCCTTCATGCCATTCTTCTTTTCACCTTGCGATATTTTAATATATTAATAAATTATTTTGGGATTGCATGAAATTTAGTGAAGACAATGGAAATTATATTCATTATTTTGTTCTTTTGGTCGGTAGTACAAGCAACAGGGGCTTTTTAGGACGCTTTCTCATTCCATATAGGTGTGGAAATGCCATCAACATTTATTTAAAATTCTAATAGATAATGCTTATTTACATAATTGTGTAATAGTTCTCGCACCATTTCCAAAACATTTATGGGTATATAATATTAATAGATCAATATTAATAATTTTCTAAATAAGTCCATTAAATATAAACTTATACATAATAAGGGCTGATGTTTATTTTGTATTCACACAAGTATATGTTGTATGTCACATACTGAGTTAATACATGAGAAGTATATAGCTTGTGTGTGTAATATACATGCAAAACATTGAGAAGTTTTATACATTATATGATTACAGCCATTCAAATACTTTCTATTAATAAATAGTCATATTAAGTATGCATATAATTTCATTGATCGTACATGCACATATCTATCTACGAGTAACATATTGTTTTGGAAATTTTTATCTTTTTATATTCCACCTTTTCATCTATCGCATTATAGTATAATGGTATTTGAATGCAGTTTAATCGAATTCATTTTCTATTATATTAAACCAGTAATTATCATCCTTTGCATATATTTTTAATTATTTATATTTACAGTTTAGGCCTTCATTATTATATTAATGCGTGCCTATGAAAGCACCGATTTCCTTCACTCCCCAATCGATGCAAGCATGGTTTTTATATGTGATTTCTCATACTGAAGTCGATTCTCTATGTATTGGGTAATATTGTATCATCAGTTAATCCCAGCGTTCTTCCTTTAAATCTTTATGGTGCCTGATTCAACTTTTTGGTTAACTAATTTAGGCCAAACCAAAATGTCGCAATCACCTAATTGTTGCATTGAAGCCAAAGCGCACGGTAGAGAAGAGGCTAGACTAATGGGAAATTTTCATAGAGAAAGGTTTTGGAGTAAAATAGAGACAGATGACTATGGCATAGAGTGTTTAGATCGATATTCCCATCACCTGATTGCTATATTGTTCTACGACTTTCCTCTTTATTTGTTCTTTTGTTGGTTACTAAAATGATTTGAAACCATAGAAAATCTAATTTTTATGCAAGTAATTACAGAACAATTAGTCAATTCTTTGATAAAGATAATCTTTATTTTATGTATCCATATATTAAAAGCGAAATTTTTTTTTAACATAACAGTGTCATTATTAGAGGTGTAAAAAGAAAAAGATTTGAATGCTAAACTGAACTAGACTATGATGGATGAAAATGCCCAAACAATATCATTAATAGATGAAAATGCCTTTCCGAATCCTAACCAAGGATCACTTCCCGGTTCTTTCTATCTCTTCGTATTTTTAGTTTCTTAGAGATTATCTTGACTCCAACCTAGGGGTCCTTTCGTTGTTCCTCCTTTAGCTTTCATTTCTGCGTCATGATGTCTAAAAGGATGAGATAGAGCCATAGCAGATAACAAGAATACCAATAAGATTTTTATCAAAACTGCTTACCCGATCGTAGGATTTAATAACGATGCTATATTACAATGCGCTACAGTAACTATTTATATAGTGTATAATATAAGCTCAACAAAAAAATAACAAACAAACACCTTTCTCTGGATTTCGATTCATTCGTACGCTTTCTCCTTTAGCATCTATTAATTAAGCAACTGTCAAATGTAAAAAGCAAACATGCTCATTGAGTTAAATAAAACCACGTAGATAACTCTCAAATTACTTTGGGAACATAGTATTTATTAGGAAAAGAACTTAGTTAAAAGTACGCAAACTAAAGTAATTAACGTCGACATAGAAACAAAACAACCAAATAAATTATGAAAAACGAACAACAAAGAGGAATTCGACATATTAATTAAAATTTTGGCATGAAGACCTCCCGCTTACCATGACATCAAATGTTAAAATACACAAAATTAGACAGTTACATAAACAGAGAGACATACCACCTAAACTATTTATCAAGCCCGAACTCTCCAAAGAACTAAAAGGAAAACTACCCGAGCCTAAGACCTAGAACATTTCATCATGCAAAACATATAAAGCCTAAAAAGGGCAATACACTAATTAATGTAGGGGTGGGCATACAAAGCCAGGAGGGGGGGTCAATCCACAAATCGCTAGGACTTGAAGAGCGAGAGGAAGGAATATGTTTAGGTTGAGAAGCTTCAGCCTAAGGACAGTGCAAAGACAAATTGCTGCTTCCAGCTCAAGAAGGCCTTGGATTACTGGGCAACAAACATTTTTAACTGGATCTCCAAGCCCAATATGCACGAGCCCACCTAACACATCCACGCAAGCCCCAAGCTTTAGTGCATCAATTGGACATGTCTCCGAAGTAGGGGAAGGTATGATAGGCCCACCACCACCTCCTGGAGGCCCACCACCGTAGGGAGGATAAGGTGTAGAAGGTGGTGAAGGTGTTATAGGAGGGGTAACAATAGGAGGCAACACTCCACTACCTCCGCCACCTCCTGGTGGAGGGTTTATGATGGGAGGCAAAATGCCGCCGCCTCCACCCGGTGGAGGGTTTACAATTGGGGGTAATATGCCTCTACCACCACTTGGTGGAGGACTTACTGGTGGACCATAACCTCCTCGACTACCACCTCTACTTCCACCTACACCTCCTCCCCCACCTCTACCACCACCACTTGGTGGAGGGCTAACTATTGGTGGGAGAACTCGAGGTGGCCTCATCGGTGGGCCACCACCACCTCCTCTACTACCTCCTCCACCACCACCACCACTTCTACTTCCACCTCCTCCTCGAGAACCACCACCTTTACCACTGCCACCATGACCGCTTCTACTACCACCGCCAACATGGTGAGTTGGGTGTTTTGGATGGGGATGCCTTGGGATGGTTGGACTTCCGTATGGTGGATGGGGTGGTGCACAGTATCCACAAGCATATATTGGTGGCAGTGAGAGTAACATGAGAATCATGGCAATAAAGAACATTGCCATAGGCTTATTAGAAGCCATTTTGAATTGGGTTCTTATGCTATCACGATCAAGCTATGTTTTCATTTCGGTGCTCATGCATGAGTGTTCTACCTACATTTATATAACCGGATTTAATAAGTGACCCGTGACTCATAGATTTCCCCTTAAGACATTATGACATGGAATTTTAAGTGCTATTTTTAGATATAGTGAAAATTGTGTAGTGAATTATAGGAACATATACTGGAATCCATCCAAGAAATTAATTGGCTGTGCTTCGTTGTGTAGTTAATGATAAACTCACAGTAAAATTCATGACTTCTTGTTCCACTCATCAGTGCAGTCCAAGTGGACGTCGAACGTGTTAGACCATAGAGATATTTCACAGATTTTCATGTCACGTACCCTTCTGCTTTTTGTTTGTTTGCTCTGTATCGGGAGAACATTTTTTTTTTTTTTCCTTTTTGTGTTAATACAGGGTGTGCATGAACTTTGAGGAAAAGTTAGCATTCCGCATGCATGATTGTTAGAGCGACAACATACATGTAGCTACCGAGTTAGAGCGACTACATACATGTAACTATCAGGGTAGGTGTGGATCAACACTAACTTAAAATCGTAAAAGAATTGAGTCATTATGGTGCATTACTGAATTCAAACTTTAAACTTCACTTAATTAAATTTATTCAACTTATCATTTGAAAATATTATTTTTTAAATCAAGATATTATTAATATATAAACTTTATACGAACTCAATCAACAAACATTTAAACTTGACTTTGATTCTATTAAGTTGGCAAGTTAGTTAAAGTAAATATTGTAAAGTTCAAGTTTGATACAATAAATTATTTGAATAATACGACAATGAGTTCAAACTCAACTTAATTATTACAAAATTAAACTCGAATAAATAGAGAAGGAAATTTGGATAGCTTCACAAATCAAACGGCTCTATTGATTCTTTTACACTGAAAAAAGATTAGTGATTTTAGTCTCTCCACAAATTGAACTTAGGGAGGGGCGCCGTATCAACTGACAAGATATTCGCTTTTAGTTGAGATATGACTTTTGATTCAGTTGAAATAGGATTTACCACTGACGATAGCAATGATAACTCTATGTTTGATACGGTGAAAAACTTATTTTTATTTTTTATAATACTCTAAGCTTTACCTCAGGGACATATTACATTAGTAATTTTAAGGTTTTTTTACTTTTTTTAATTACCACAATTACTTATAAATTCTAACGTATGATTCATCTCATCGGAAAATTAATATCTATACTACTAAATTATAATAATATAATTTTAAGAAATTATATAGTTAACAGTGGGCCATGGACTCACTTTAGTAGATCTCGTGTAAAATCATGAAAAATGAAAAAAAATAGTAGTGGAATACAAACCACTACAACAATCTAATAAGCAATTGAAAAGGAAAGAGAGAAAGATCAGAAGTACATGAAGATTTCACGTGAGAAAAATCTCAAAGATGAAAAAATAGGAAAACAATGACGGTAAAGGAGGTAAATTACCATGTTATCAAATCTCTTTTCAATACCATAAACAATGTCTAACTCGAACTCCGGAAACCAGTCTCTGTATACACCCATGTGTAGTAGAGATAAAGAGATGTAAGCCCAGCGTATTTTCCTTCTTCATGGTTAGTCGACTAGATACGACGTTTAAAATAACCCATGAGAGTAGGTTCTATCATCATTAAAACGTCTTGATTAAATGTACGGAGAATTTGTTCTACACTCTAATATTATTTTTCAAATTTAAACAATTTTCGATACTATGATTATATTTGATTATTGCAAAATCAGAATTATAACAAATATTAAAATTTTCCACAAATGCTTTCTGCAAAATAGACCTAGTAGCCTGAGTTTGAATTAAACAACAAAACCCAAAAGATAGCAAGTTAGATACAAGCTGATATTCTAATTTACAACAAAATCATTTATTAGAACGGAAAACAGCATTCGTTATATATTAAGCTGTAAGCTCTGAGCAAGGATTAAGCTTACCTTCTAATAACAGCTTTGGAATACTCATAGGAAAACAAAAATAAATAAATATATAGCGATAGCACGACAACAAAATTTTCCAATATACATCTTATAAGTATTTACAGCTAAGAATGAGATTTTACGTTTCGTCTTTCCATCAATTATTTCTGTTGTCCGGAAATGGTGAGAGTAGAGTTGGAGTACGGTGTTCTGATTACGTCAAACAGATGGAGGCTAGCTAATAAGGTTTGCAGTGCAAGTCGTATGGACTTATTTCCATCCCATTTCACGAAGTAAACACGTGAACTTCTAGTTTCTATGTGCTCTCTTTTTCTCTCTTAGTACTCAGACACCGACATACGTTAACACAATAGACTCAACTCTTCTTACTTTGGAAAAATATATATACACTGAAGAATAAGGTATCGCTTTGATTTTTGCTGATTGAATTTTCATAAGAGTAATGTCACAGCTTTACTTTTGTTACATTTTACAATTATATACATAAATTTTCAATTTATCTAATTATATATTCAATTAAACTTAATTATCACCATTTACAACTCAATAAATATTTTATACCGTCTAATCAACATAATCAATTAATGTGGTGACCACCAACAACTTTAAAAGTAGTCTCATAACTCATTGTACAACTCTAAGGCCATGGGCAGCCATTCACAACCATTAGTAGATCACACGGTGCATTTTTTTATAAGTAGTGATTATTATATATCTCACTGAGATCATGAGAGACCATCCTATTAACTGCTGATGTGATTTATGGTGTGAATTAAAGTTAACAAAATATAAGTGATAATAATTAAAGTTTTAATTAGATATATAATTAGATAAATTAAAACTTTAAATATACAATTATAAAAAGTAACGAAATTGATATATAAACCATAATATTTACCCATTTTCATGTATGATCAAATTGAAATGCATTACATCTTTTTACGCTAAGCAAATTAAAACCCTTTATTATTAAAGAAAATCGGGACAAATTATGCTGTAGTTTTTTATATTTAAACTAAATTTCAAGTAAATCTTTAATATTTTATATGAATTTTTGCATCAAAATTCAGTCAAGTAGATTCTTAATTTCCATAATGATAATAAAAATATGTCAACTAATTTGTTGTTGGTTAATTAGTTTCCATGCTGGGATTATGGGACTACTACCTGTGTCAATAATCAATATCTATGCTCGAGAACATGGAAAATAATAGTAACAAAGCAAGAATATTAATACATAGTACATTTAAAATTATTTGTTTAAATTTTGAAATTTACAAAGAACTCAAGAAATTGTTATTATGAACGTCAAGTTACGAAATTGCATATTCAAATTACATAAGAATTAATAAATCATGGTAGTATATTTATATAAAACGAAATGTGTGTATCGAAAGATAAACCAATGGTGTGAAAAAAGAGTAGTTGCAGTCAAGTTGGCCAAAAGGACGAACTCTGCAGTCTGCTCTGCATTGGACTTCTCATATGCTAAAGTACGCGTGTCACAAAGCTGAAATGATGCATGCAAATGAACGAGGGTACGTGCCAACTCGAGAGACAGCGACTGTTCCAGCCTCGTTTTCTCTCACAATGTGAGCTTTCGACTGAAATTAACTATTGTATGGACGCTAATATTTAAAAGACCAACCAATGCTTAAAGAATGAAAATAATATTAAATTAATAGCGAAAATCTTTCATAGAGACAAATCTAAAAAATAAATAAATGAAAAAGAAACATAACATAAGATCGTCTATGTGTATTGTGATTCAAGTTATCATTTTCGTTTTCTTCAGGTAAATGCCATAGTAAGTCAAACAGTACGTTGATACTCATCTATGAATTCACCGAGAGAGAAAATTTCTCTCATCCCATTTAGTAGGGGTGAGGTTACAACGATATTTGCCATCTAACTACTCAAGCCAACTCTTCACATTTGTAGAAATATACAGGTTCTTATTTATTTGTGCACGTGTGTGGCATGTACACGTGTCAAGGATGTATTAAATATATTTGTACAGCCTTTTACCTCAAGTTACTTAATTCAGTTTCTGCACTTTATAATATTTTTGTATTCTACTCTGTCGGTGCTCTGTGTGCTATCAGTTTCTCCATTCTTCGACAGTTTACTCATTCAATCAGTAAGTAACATGGTCACCTAATATCCATAATTGTCGTGCTAATTCTTCACATGGTATTAGTGCTTATCGAACCTCATAATTGTGATTTGTTTTTTGTTCGAATTGTCTAATAAGAATCATGTATGATCTCACCGATAAGAGTAGTCAACATGTTAAAGGTGATTTGATTAATGATGATCCTTTACAATTGACTGGATCTAATAATCGAGGAAGTCTATTACTAGTATGTTGTTTGATGGATCGAATTTCTTATATTAGAGTAGATCTATCAAGTTAGCTTTAGGGCAAAGGTCTAAATAGGGTTTATCAATGGTTCTTACCTGAAGCCTGATAATAATCATGTAGATCTAAATAAGTGGATTCATTGTGACTACATGATGCGCTATTAGCTTTTAAACTCTATGAAGAAGGATTTAGTTGAAGAATTAATGTATACGGGTTCATCAAAGGAATTGTACGATGAAATTTGTGAGAGTTTTGGGCTAACAAATGGTCAGCTAATATATCAGTTGCAACAAAAGATTGTATACTTGAAACAAGGTTCGAATACTATTAGCATGTACTACAATCAACACTAAAAACTTTAGGATGAACTCAATAGTTTGTGTACATTTCTTGAGTGTTGTTATGGTGCCATGAATGTGTGTACTTGTGAATTGAATGCTAAAATACTTGAGATATAAAATCGAAATCAATTGCTGTAGTTTCTCATGGGTTTGAATGACATATATGAACACATGAAATCAAGTGTTATTGATGGAACCTCTACCCACAGTGACTAAAGCATATTATCTTGTTTTTCAAATTGAGAAACAAGAGTAATTAAGTGTATACACAAACACTGTTGAAGATAATATAATTTGCTTAGCAATTCGAGGACAATAAAAGAAAAATCAAATAGATAGAAGAGATAAAAGAGGGAAGATAGTCCACAGCAAGTTTTTTTGTTCAAATTGTAAAAAATTAAGCCACACAATTGAGAGATGCTTCGAGTTGATCGAATTTCTAAAATGCTATAGTAATCAAAGGGTAGACCAAATGTTAAAATGGTAGGAAATGTGCTTGTGAACAAGAGACATGCTGTAGGATAGGATAGCCCCTGGACTTCTGATAATCTAATGAGCATGGACTTGGCAATTGAGTTACTAATATTGATAGTGATCTTGTTTCTAAATTTTGTGTAGAGGTGATGAAGGTTTTATAAGTTAAATGGCTATGGTTAATTTTGCATGTACAATATGCTCTTCTACTACTTTTTCTTTAGCTTCATTTTGTAACAAAGAGGATGTTTTACGTAATTTGATCATGGATACTAGGGCATTTGATCATATGACACCCTATAAAAGTCTCTTATGTGATATACACATTCTTATTAACCCAATTCATGTCAAGTTACCAGATGGATCTCTCAAAACTGCAACAACAATTGGTACATTCCATGTCAATATTCACATCATCTTGCTTAAAGTTCTTTTGGTTCCTAATTTTCAATTCAATCTACTAGCTATCGGCATATTACTTAATGATTTAAATCTCATTGCTACCTTTGACTCTATTGCTTGTTATTTCAAGACCAAATTTCTAAAGACTTGGTTGCAAAAGCTTATGGATATTTTAGACTTTATGTACTAAAACAAATAGCCAAGACTTGTAATAATTCTTTTATTGCTTCAACTATACAAAGTAAAGATGAACTTGCAAAACCTTTACATACTCGCCTGGCCATGCCTCTAATTGAAGGTTAAATACCTTGATGCTTGTAAAGACTTTGAGTTTTTAGAATTCATGTGTGATACTTGTTCTATTTCGAATTTTCATCAATTACCTTTTGATTCTAGCAACACATCTTCCTTGTATAGTTTTGACTTGTTGCATGTAAACATATAAAGATCTTATAATATGCCTTCTATTTCAAGTGCTAAGGTTTTTTTTTTATTATTATCATTGTAAATCCCATGAATTTAGTTATTTAAGAGTAAAATTGAACTTTAGTACTATAGATAACTTCATGAGTTAATAAGACTGAGTAAGATAAAAACTTTATTAAATTATGAAATTGAATATATTATGCATAATAAAAACCCTAGAAATTCAATCGAAACCTAAATCGCGAATGAAAATCTTAAACCTTATATACACGTAAATACCTAATATTGAACTCAAATTTGATAAAAACCCTAAAACTATAACTTTAAGCTTATAAAATTAATAAATCTACCCTAATAATAATAAAACCCTAAATAGATATAATTATCAATTAATATACATAATCACATAAAATTGTTCATGAACATGTTAAGATAATTTTTAAATATTATAAACGTAATGAGTAATAATTTAATTGATAAATTTTATAAAATCTTAGTATTATTTTATAATTACTAAATTTATAATTTTTATATTTAGAAAAGTCTAATATTTTTATTTTTATTGTTCCTTTTTCTTTCTTTTCCCTTTCCTTTTCTTCCCTTATTTTTTTCTCATTGCCACGTTCCATTTCCAGAATGCATTTTATGGACACTTGTAGTTAGTTTATTTTAGCATGTGTTAATTATGGGTTAAAAATAAAGCTAATAGATAAGCTTAGTCACATCATATTAATCATCACTTGCTTTTTCCTTTTCTTTTCCTTTTATTCATTACATTTTCTCTCTTCTCTTTCTTCTATTGAGTCCTATGCAATTGGAAATTAAGGGACAAATACACACATTTTTTCAATACAAAAACAAGACCCCACACATCATTTTCTCATCCCTAAAACCGTGAAGCTTAGTCCTAACTTTTAATTTCTTTTGCTCTCAAGTCAAACACAATTTAACACCCACAAAACTTCATCGAAAATCCCCTTTCTTCTTTCCCTTCTATTCATGTCTTTTTCTTAATTCTCTACTTACTTATTAACAAATATAAGAAGAAGGAGATAAAGTATTTGGATCAACCATATATCAAAACACTAAAGGAAGTAGTTAAGTAGTCTTTTAATGTATTTATTTTGCTAATTATGTGTACTTTTTGTATAAATGTATTTTGTAGAAATATATGTATCTAGGGATTTTGTAACTATAATTGATTTTGGTAATTCTTTTATTGTATTAAAGATTAATTGTATATGTAATAGAAATATATGTAATATTAGTATTTCCTTATGTATATATGTTCATATATGTATAGATATTAAAGTATATTCATATGTACATACATGTTATATTTGATTCTACAAATATGTAGTATAAAAGGATTTGTGTATATGTACCTATATATATATGCGTATATAATAGTATATATATTAGGTATTTTCATTACATATGTATATGTATAAATATGTGACCAAAAATATGTATATATATATTTATGTATGTATAAAGTACAAAAATACAAGTATAATAAAGTAAATGTATAGTATGGTATATGTTATATATATGCGTGTATAGAACATATAGTATATTTAGGGTTATATTATTTAATTACTTAAGTATATATGTATAAATAAGTGAGGAAAGCTAATTACATAAGTATATCTATACGTATAAATACGTATGCTAAGGGTATAGTATATATATACAACTATAGAGTATACATAAATATTATATGTATAATATACCATAATACTAAATTAATAAATAAAGTAAGATAATATATATAATTATCCAAGCCGTGAGTGTGAAAGAAAGAGAAAAATGGATTAATTTGCAAAATTTAATAAAATATAATAATAAACATAATTATATAAATATTAAGTAAAATACCAAAATAGAAAAATATACCAATTCATAAAAACGACACGTAGCACCTTCTTATGCTACTATATCATCATTTAACAAAATTTAATTAAATTTGTAATAATAATAATTAATAAATTAGAAAATTATTACAATAGCAAAAATGAAATAAATAAGTATTAAACCTTAAAAATAGCCAAATAAGTAATTTTGATCAAATAAACTTAAAAAAAAATTACAAAATATAAAATTTAGATATTTATTAAAAAATAATTATGTAAAGAAAATCTTAAAATAATAATTTATAATTATTTAAGACAAAATAATAAAATTAGTAATATTTTTATATCATAATGAAAAATACGAGTTACAACGTCTAAAACGGATCCTGCTACGAGAGAGTACATTTGAAAACAATAAAGATGGACTATAAGTTCATAAAAATTAGAACTAAATCGAAAATGTTATACGTGATTAACAAAAAAGCTCGAACAAAAATTTTCATATGAATAGATAACTAATTTAGGTAGTTAGTACTAAATATATGAATAGTTTAGTTATTTAACTCAAATACTTATTACTTTTCTTAGTTCCTAAATGTTGGGTGATCCTAAGATTGAGACTGGTCTATTAGTATATTACTATGATCCTTGATATCAACTATGGCTAAATGAGTACTTTTAATGATTCCATATATGTTTGTATGTGTAGTTAGTGAATATTAATTAATATTAATAATTAGGTGTATGTGTGGGGTTGGGTTATGTATGTGTATGATAATGTTTATTAAATGTGAAATTACTTTAAAGTATGATAACATATTGTTTACTGCATAGCGACTTTAATAGGAATCGATCCGTTTGTGATTCTGATTGATCATGCAATAATTGGACTTAATGATATTAGACTTGAACTAATTAAATCGAAACATATATAATTATGCATTGCATAACTAATTCCGGTAGTTAGATCACACGAAAATAGTGAAAGGCCATATGGGGGTTTATTATAATTTTGATTATATTGTTTTAGTACGGTGCATACTACAATATGGCCTTACCTTGGCCCGCAAGATTAATAGGCATTGAAGGCACTAACTGCTTAGTTAAGGGTTGAGTTTAAAGACCTCTGTTTAGGAGTGAGTATGGACTATGGGGGCTCACTCACAATTATATCTAGAATTTAGTTTTTAGCTAAAATAAAAAGAATGCTTTATTTGAATACGAAATGTGAAGTTTCATAGTAAAGTAAGTTCTGATATAATATCTGGATCTGACTGGTGCCATGTATACTTCAACCCTGACTTCGAAGAGCATTAAATCTGAATTGCATACAGTACCTAGTCATTTGCATATATTTGTTTAGCATTTTATATGTACATGCATTCATATGTTTGAAATTAATTGTTGAATAACTTGTTTGTAGTATGGTTGGGAGATATCTCATTAAGCTATTTAGTTTACACTCTTATAGATTACTTATATAGGAAGACCTATTCGTTGTTCTGAGTCGCAGGATGCCTGAGGTTAGTGGATCGTCTACTGGTTGGTGTAAATGTGAGATTAGAGATAAGAGAGTATTTCCACTACTATAATTAGATCTTCGAAACTTATCATGTGATACAATGTATTACTAGTTTACTATTTAGTATGCTACAAACTTAGTATATGTATTTTATATATGTATATGTGATATTTATAGTTTGATGTTATTATAATTATATGATGATATTGCTTATGCATGTATAACTCTTGGGTTGATAGTTGTAATACTAGCCTTATATGTTGAATGAAGAGTTGTCGATTGGAAGGGTAATCAATTTACAATCTTTTGTACGATATACGACGCCTGCTATGACTAGGTCATCCCTTGGGTCATGATACATCTTAAACTATTGTAGCATCTAGAAGAGCATTTAAGAAAATATCAAAAGGCATAAGAGACATAAAAAAAATTTAAGACAATTCATTTTTTTCATTTTTTTTCCCTTTTCCCTTGCTTGTACTCTTTGTAGAATGTGGTTATGGTGAAAAGATTTATAATGTTTATTAATGTATAAAAGGGGATTGAATGTAATAGGTGACTTTTGATGCATTTATAGTATTACTTCTCCAACCGTAGTTAGGATTGCTACCATTAGAATAGTATAAGGGTAGTCGAAAGATGTTGAAAAAGAATAACCTTTTCTGTATAGGGACATGCTCAATTGTTGAGTTGATGGTTTAAAAATGCTTATATGCTTTATACGCTTGATAACCAACTTCTTATATTTGGAAGGGACGAAACAACTTTTTACCTTTAGCATTATCCTGAAGTTTTATATGAAATATTTGCTATGAATCCATCTATTTTTATTCTCATTCCAACTCAAATAAAATCTTTGCATGGAAAAGGATAAGCTTACTTATATTGTAATCAATGTGATGGTCATAAAATGTTTTGATTTGCACTCAATAAGGATTGAATAAAGTAAATTTTATAGTTTTTTTTTAATGTAAAAATAGGTTAATAAAATTAAGTTCTATTTAATGAATTAGTGTACTCGTTACCAAAATTAGGTGTATTAAAAAGAGACTAATTAATCAAATCAAACTAAAATCCTGGTATAACCAAATCAAATTGAAAACATAACTCTTTTTTTTTTTCAATTTAATCTTGAAAAATTTTTAGATTGAAAAATTTATGATTAATTTGAAGCAATAAATGAAAAAGAATAGAAATTACAAGTAAATTGATTTTAAAATTACTTGCGATTAGAAAAATAAGTGATCTTGTTGTAATGTATATAGTATTATAAGTGACATTATAATTTATGCTTATTCATTGACTCAAAGATTATACCATCTATTAGTTTTATATATGAAATTAGCGATCAAGACAACATTGAAATTCAATAATTGGTTGTAAATATTTATATCATTAACCTCTTATATTATTAAATATATGTTATTAACCTAACAATAAATATATGTTATTAACTTGACAAAGTTAGTATA